>JAQZBX010048548.1:0-20174 GCA_029593785.1 Cabassous unicinctus
AAAAAAAAAAAAACCAACTCAGGGAAGCCAATATGGCTCAGTGGTTGAGTGCCAGCTTCCTACACATGAGGTCCCGGATTCAATCTCCAGCCCCCAGTACCTAAAAAAAAATCAAAAATAAAAAAGGTAATAATGGATCCATTTGAGTGGGAGAATCACAGCTAATTTCTCATTCTTTAAGCATTCCCATATTTCTACAATGTAAATGTAAAGCCATATGTTTTTTATTATAAATAAATACTATTGACTCAGCCACCCAATAAATTTAATATCCATTTGATAAAGCTTAATTTATATTAAATTACTTATATCCTAAAGTATAAGCACAGGTGCAATGTGGATTCTACAAATTTAAGGACATAATCAATGTGTGAATCTTTTCATGGAAAAAAGTAAAAGGAATCATTTAATTGTTCTCATCATTTTCTCTTCCATTCTACTACCTAAACACTCCCGCTATGAAAAGAATAATGTGGATCAATTCACAAAATCAACTATGGATAATGTATGGTCTAAGGATATTAATAAGTTCTTTGGGGGGAAAAGGGGGACTGGAGGAATCAAGGTGGCATAAGTTTGGACATAGTAAATTGACAAAAGGGGAACAGCTTTACATATCACAGAGCTCCTCAGAACTTTTAATGTACCGATAACTATTGAGAATCTTGAAGTATTTCAACATAATATCATTTGTGAGGAAGGATGGCAAGGGATAAGTGTTTTAAAGAATGGTGATTTAAATCAATGGTTATCAAAATTTGGGAAAATCAAGACCCTCATATATATTTAAAATACAGATACCAGAGCTTCATCTTCAAAGATTCTGATTGAGTAGGTTTGTGTTAGGGTCCAGCTAATTTGGATGTCAAGTGGTCAAAACCCAGTACTTTGAGAAATAGTTTTATTTGTAAGGTAGTTCAGTGTTGTGGTGAAGAGTGTGCACTGCCTGTGCCTGCATCCTGCTTTACCAGTACTCCGTCTGCTCCTCAGTTTCCTTCTCTGGAGAATTTCCTTACATGATGAAGAATGCCTACCTCATAGGGTGGTTATAGGGATTCAATGAGATTTTACAAATAAAAGCATTGAAGATAGCACCTGGCTCATAGTAAGACCGAAATAAATTATGTCTATCTGCATGTGTGTGTGTGTGTGAGAGAGAGTGAGAGAGAGAGAGAGAGAGAGAGGGAGAGAAAAAGGGAGGGAGGGAGAGACAGTGGAGGGAGAGGGAGAGGAAAGGGAGAGAGAGGAAAGGGAAAACAAAGGGAAGGGAGGGGAGGAGGGGAGGAAATATTAAAGAAACTGCCAGAAAGCAATGGGTTAAATTACCTGACAATATTTTTTTAGATATATTTTAAATAGAAGATGCAGAGTAGCGTAGACAAGTGATTCTTCTAAACAGTACATTCAAAAGGATTGGATAAGGCACATATAAGAGATGGGTGTGTGTAGAGGTGCTGTACCCTTAAGGCCTGATAAATGGACAAGCACAGAGAGAGGACAACTGCTGCTATTATTGCCAATTTTTTTAACAGAAAGTCTAGGAAGGCTTTCTATGATATAGAAAAATATACAAGGGATGCAAAACCTCTCTGCTGATTCTCATGTGCACCTATGAGCAGATGAGGGTATAAACTAAACTCATTAAGAAAATTTTGCTTATGAATTTCTCTGGAATATACCCACCATATTACTTATTGCTTCAGGCCAGCATTTCTCTATACATGGGATAAAAGATCATTCAAAGCCAAAATTCCAGATTAGTGTCACAGGTTTAAAACAAATACAACAGAGGTGGAGATTTGAAGAAAGAGCTTGAAATCTGAAGGTAGTGAATAGACCCTCTGTACATGGGCCTAGAGCCTCCACTAAGTGGATCAGAACAATGAATGGATATGTCAAGTAAAAGCAGGATAAAGTGTTAAGATTAATGAATATCCTGGAGGGAAAAGCCCAGTTGTGTGCCTTTTGTAAGCATGAGCTCTATTATATTTCTTTTAAAATGCTTTCAGGACAATAATATATGCATAACTTAATATATCTTGTATGTGATTTTAAAAAAACAAAAACTTGAATGGTCGAACCTAGCATCCAAATAGATGGCAAATTGCAGTGTTTGATTTTTCTTAAGTAGCAATTGTATTGAGGTCTATTCACTCCTGATTCTTCAAAATCCAATCCTAGCATTACCAATGGGAAGTTTCCCCAACACCTGATCCTCACCCAGGCAGCAATCTTCCCTTATACCTTTATTACTTTTATCACACTGCATCATAATTATTTACTTAATTAATGCTTTCCTTCACTAGAATATGAGTTCCATAAAGCCAGGAACCTGATTTTATTAAGTTTGAATCCCCAATGTTTAGTGCATTCATTTTTTCAACAGCTATGTAATAAAAGTCTACTCTCTCCCAGATGCATAAGCTGGGTATAAGGTGTTGGCAACAAAGAGATAAACGGTGCTTCAGCTCATAGAGTTTACAGTTGTGTGAGAGAGATAATCAATAAACAAGTAAATATACCAGGGAATAATTACTAATTCATATAAGGTGGATAGTGTAAAGGTGGGGATGATGTTGGAGGAATTCCTTTGCAGCACAGAAAGGGGAGTATGCGGCTGAGGGAAGAGAGGTTGTGAAGTTTCTGAGTCAGGGAGGACTTGGCAGGAATAAATGCATGGTCTGGAAATGAATTGGGCAGCAACCTGAAGGAAGCAAGGAAATTAAATTATCCCCAGAATTTCTAACCTTTCAGTCCTGCATGTCACTCTTCCTGTCATTGTGCCTTCTTCTTTCACCCAAGGGAGTCATTGCTAATCAATCATGAGGTTCTTTCCCCCTAAGCTTAGACAGAGCCTTGCAATCTTTCTTAGCACAGTGCCTCTGGCAGCCACTACCAATCATTCAAAATGGACACTCAAGATGATACTGTTTTACACTTCCTGATTTAAGTGGTTAATATCCTTTTTTTAACCTATTCATATAAAAACTGGATAACTGGGAAGAATGAGAGAGAATATAAATTGAGGTAATATATGTAAAATAGTGAGCAATATAAACTAATATGAAGCTTGGCTCATTTTTTGTGTTCAGTAGATGGTAATGCAGCATTGGTGGTTGTGGTGAAGGTAATGATGGTGGAAAAGTAGGTGGAATCCCTTAATTGGGAGGAGCTACTAATCCTTGAGATTACTCCTAAGGATGAGGGAAATGACAAACTGGACAAACTTCACAGTTTTTTTTTTTTCTTGCAATAGGCTGGTTAATATATTCTTAAAAGTATAGGGAAAGAAATATCCTTAAATGCAAGCAAAGAAGACCATATCAAAGTGCATATGCAGCTGGAAATTAGCATCTTGATGTAACCCAGGTACCCATTAGAAATGACTAACCCATCAACTCTATTGACTCCACATTTTAGTCCATATCCTGAGACCAGAACTAGTAAGCCAGGTACAGTCAGTCTAAACAGTTAACTTTTTTCCCTACCTGCACTGGGCAAACCATTCATCTCAGGTATAAAATGAAAGCATTTATAATTTAGTAAGTGCTAAACTCAAAAGTACTCAATGCATTATTAAGGTTGAAAAAAAAGCAAATACTCAGAAGTCAAAACATTACAAAGATATGATTACATTAATTGGAAACATGTTGCCTAAACTACATGTTGAGCATCTCCTTGGATATGTAATTGATGTCTAAGACCTAACCACAGGATGTAGTCACACAATCAGCTAGACAGTTGCCTACTCTAAGTTCTTCTGTATAAGCTTCTATTACATATTGTTTTGCTTTAGGAATGCCTAAGTTGGATAGAGTATTTTTCCTGAATTATAGTAATAGCCACCACTTTGAGAGTATATTTTAAACCAGGTACTGTGGTAGGCCTTTCCCATATAATATTTCTAATGCACACAACAAGCCTGCAAGGACCTACCCTATTTCCACTTTACAGACAAGACAATTGAATTTCAGTGAATTTAAGGAACTTGGTCAATTTACATAACTACATCAATGGTAGGGTTGGGACTTGAACACAGATCTGTCTCACTCCAGAGCCCAAGGCTCTGCCTTGTAGAATGACCAAGCAGAAGGTACAAGAGGGGGTGTTCTGTGGTAGAAAAAAGAGTCCTCCCCATCTGATGTCAGAAAGCTAGGGCTCCCATACCCACCAACGGCCCCCAAACCACTCCAACAGCACTTCGGCAAAGTTTAGGATTAGCACTTTCTGCCTTTTCCACACACCTTCAAGCTACTTATGATTCTAATCCAATTTTTATTTTCCTCATAAATGTTCATTTAATCAGTGTCTATTTGTAAACAGGATCAGGTGTAGGGCATCATTAAAGACATCACTACTATCTTCTAATTAGGTTTATCTCCCAATTATGGACAATATCGACAGTTAACCCTCAGCATGAAGGGACTGACAAATCAATTCCCTCTGTCCTGAAAAAATATAGCATACCTCCTCAGTGATATACATCCAAAAGTCTTCTGTGTCACCTTCCTAAACAGGGTACCACAGCAAATTTCTCCCATTTTAGACCATGGACCCTTTCATGGGCTTTCATTTTATTGTGTGCAGCTCAAAAGGACTGATTCCTTTCTGCAGTGACTGAGCACTGTTCTCTCAGCATTGTCTCTGTAGATATTCCAAAGCAAGTACTGAGATGAGCAGCTGGTCAGATGGAAGGTAGTGGGAGGAAGGCATGAAGATCAAAACGGACTAGTAATGGGGACAAGGCAGGTGGGGGAAAGCTCCAGGCATTATTAAAGGTAAATAGGGGTCCTCTTGCCATCCACATGTACCATGTTTATATAACTGACGTAACCCCTTTCCCACACCTCCCTAAACTACACGGAATACCTTGGCTTTGATTTTTATTGACAGGTCAGCATGTGCAACAAAACCAATATCACACCAAATGGAACAGACTGATAGTACTGCAGATATCACCCTCCCTATCCAATTTTTTCTAAGCCTTCCGAGCAGGTGGTGGGTAGGGTGTACAGCTCTCTCATATGCTATCAGAGGCCAAGCAATGCAAGACATCAAATAGCACATAAATAAGGCTTCTAGCCAGACATGATAGAAAACTCACTTTAAAATACTGTAACTTGCATTTTATGTACAAGTTCAAATATAGGAGAACCTAATCATTGTGAATGACAAACAAGTGCTTGCAAACCCACTACTTATTAGCACAGCATGCTCCATTTAAAAGAAAATTTTCTAGCAGTAAATATAGCAGAAAGCTGCAATTACAACCTTTCAATGATTGAAATCCATGGAAAAGCCATTTAGTGATAAATTGGAGGGCAAGAAGAGATTATCATCTGCTTAATTGATTCTATCAAGTTGCTTGCCTGGCAATATCTGGGCTATGATAGAAAAAGTTGAGAAAAAACTCATTTTCCTCTTAGCTAAATATTTTTAATTACAAAGTCTAAAATATAGCATTCATTTTGAAAGGTATATGGCAATTTGACCAGCACAAAAGGATATGTCTGATGACTGCTAATTATATTTAATAATAATTAAGATTTATCATTTACATTATTATTTTCATATTTAAATTTTTTCACAGATTTTTGCCTTCTCATATGCATGATGCGCATATGGAGTATCAATGCAACTTCACTGTGCAAGTAAAATTGTGCTATTCCTGTGGAAACTGCACCAAATAGTAAGCTCTCATTTATGGGAAAAGTGTGGGGCTTACTCATATCTAAATTGGTAATAAATCATTAGAATTGTGCATTTCCATACCTGAGGATGGAGGCAGTATTGAATAACTATATTTCAGGGAATTAAAAGTGTGACTTGTTGGCAAACAACATGCCAGTATTGTGGAACCATGCTTGCAAAATGGGGGATATGAGGCAACATGATCAACAGAGGATTTATTACATTTCAACAGGGTAAAACAAAGGAGAAAAACAATAAAAGATACATAATTAAAATAACTGAATACAAATAAAATTGTGTGTAGATATAAATTTATATGTCCATATAAATATATATGCATACATTAATAAGAAAATGGGAAAATACTTATTATTTCAGAGTTCCAGAATTATAAGTATATTTACTTTGCCTTTACACATTTTTGTATTTTACAATTTTTTACAATAAGATGCTAATTTAATTGCTATATATTCTTTTAAATACTCTATTTTAAAAATTTGTTTTTGTATATACAGTGTCCGAGTCTTTACAATATATGCTGCCAGTGAAAAATGTGTGCTGTTTTTGTGGGCCAGAGGACTAATGATGATCAAAAGATTAAAGAAAATTCAAAAACCTTTAAGCTTATTTTGGTCCAACAATTTCACATCTGGGCTAGGGGTTCATCAGAAAAGACTGTCAAGTAACTATGAATATATTGCACAGAGCTGTTCACTGCAACTTATTTTATAATAGGAAAAAATGGACAAACATTAAGGTCTGTCAAAAGGGCTTTGTGAAATGAATTATGATACATCCACTGCATGCAGTTCTACAGTTATGAAAATGATGATATTCAGAGAACACAAACAACCCTAGAAGAGCTGCTCTTACAGACTGTAAGAAACAGGCACAACTGAAGACTAAGCCCATTGGGGAGCATCTCTCCAGTGTAAAGAAAGCACCTGCTATTCGGCTCCCACTACATCGATGTAAGGTTACAGGCCCAGTGTCACCAGATTATCCAATTTTCAAGAGAAGCTGCAAAGTTTCTTGGCTTCTAAAATGCTGTGCAGGCCCAAGGGGAAAATGAAATATCTGTGGGCTGTACCTTACCCATCAGCCAAAAGTCTGCAAACTTCAGTGTAGAAATAAATTTATAGCCATGTAAATATATTCAATGCATACATTAAATTTTACAATGTAGATTTAAAACACTATATTTTTATTTAGGTAAATCTGTGTGTGTCTGTTTATTTGTGTAATGCTCACATACAGGAACACAGAAGAAGTAGAGGGTTGAGAAGTAAGAAAGAGAGAAATAGCTCTGAAAGTATCTGAAAGTGGTTTGGGGGGAATAATGGGTTATTTTGAATGATTTTTACACTTCTTTACACTATTATTTTCATTTTTGAATTAAGGGTATGTAGATTATATAATGTAAATATTATATTTAATAGTAATCAGTCTTTTTTCCCCTTGTTGGCCTCATTCTGTCTCAGGTGGACCCTCTCAGGAGCATTAGCTCCACTTAGGAGTAATGGTAGCAAAAAAAGCAAAAGCACAAACATTGGTAAAAAAGATGGTATAGGGCCAAGACAAACTTTCACAGGATTAACAGGAAAAAAACAAACACTGCAATCTTTTCCCTGAAGAATAGAAGAAATCAGGGATGTGATAACGGCCTGTGAATATATGAACTGTCAGCATATGAATGTGAGCCTAGAATAACTTTCTCTGGAGTTCCATGGCCAGGCTATGAGTGGGATATTTTAGGAAAGCAGATAAGAGGACTTTATAGCAATTATAGTTGTTCATATATAGAATGAGCTAACTCATAAAGCAGAGTGTTCAAGTCATACCAGAAGTACTCAAAAGGAGGCTAAATGACCATTACCTGATTTTATAGAGAAAATTCTCACTTTGGGTAATGGTAGAAAAGAAATGACCTCAACTTCTAAAATCAAGACCATATTTCCCTTTGAGACAACAATATGACCAAATAACCCTCTTTGTTATGGTATGAAGCAGGTAACTAATTTAAGAAAGGTGCTGAGTTTGGGTTTCTGTTCATTAATTCATTCATTCATCCTTTCATTCAACAAATATATACTGAGGCACTGTGTTAAGTGCCTGGGACCCAATGTATCAGAATACTAGCAGAAGTGAACTTCCTCACTGAAATTTAAATTATATGGGAGATAAGCCATTAAATATGTACCAATAATAAAGCATGAAATGTAACCTGTAAGAAGAAATACAGTTGGATATTGTGACTATGGTCTGCTTCAAGAATGTCTTCTCTAAATGAATTGTTTTTGCTTTTTTGTTTTCTTTACTACATCTTGCCCACCCAATGTCCTATTTCCTTCTACTGTGAAAGACAATTGTCCTTTTCACTTCAGCTGAAAAGAAGTCCCATGTACCAATTCCCTATGTTAATTTTCAGTCCCTATGCTATGAAATAAGAGACAGATGCCAATGATCCCTGATGTCATGAACCCCTAAAGGGTTCCCTGAAGAATTCAAGAGTTTGGAGGGTCTCTCCTATATCTCAAATAATGATACAGGAATGGAGGTGTCCAGCTCACAGGTCTAAAATTCCTTCTACTGAGTTTGTGTTGCAGACATAACTTTAATGCGACTATACCATGGATTCCTTTAATTAGTGCCCTGAAGCCTTTCAGAGTGCTTTCATATATATGATCGGTCTCCATTTAAAAAGTAAACAAACAAAAACAAACATCTTGCTACTCATCATCATAGAGTTGCCCGTATAAGAAGAAGCACTAACCTGTCAGAGCATCTAATTCTTTGACACTCTAGCCAGAGAATCTTAACAGATACAGTGGTTCACAATCTTCGCTTCACATTGGAACCACCTTGCAAACTTTAACATATAATACCTAGGTTCCACAGCCCAGCAATTCATATTTAATAGATGTGAGTTGCAGCCTAAAAATTTTTTAAAGCACTCCAAAAGATTCTTACACATAGCCAAACTTAAGAACTACTGAAATCATAGACCATTTTTCTCCTAATCAGAAGACAAAATGTTTTTCATTTTATTTTCATTGTCAATGCTCTGGGAGAGTGTTGTCTATCTCTCTGAGGTGCCTTCAGAGTGTCCCCAATGTATTCTATGTAATCAATGTTCTCAAGCAGACCATTAAAAATATGTGCCTTCAAATCTGGTATAAATGAATCCATTTATTTTCCCCCAGTGTAATAGCAGACGGGCATATGTTATGCTTATGTTTATCATTCTAACAAATTTCTGTGGTAGGCATAATTATTATCATTTTATAGAAGAGGAACTGAGATTCTGACAAAGTAAGTGAAATGAGCAAATTAAAAAATAGCTCAAACCTTCTGACTCTGACTTAACTAAGTATCAGTTGTCATATTTGATTTATTCCACTGACTATTGTCATGGGTGAACAACCAAAAAGCAAATGAATGAAAATGTAGGCAGTCAATGAAACATAAAGATGGCTAGTTTCCCTCACACACAAGATTTGATATGTGTTCAGACAATGATAAGATTTAGTCAGCTGCATTTGCAATCATATAAATGGGAAGAAACACTATGAGGAGGCAAAGGAAATTTTATGAATCCAGTGAATATAAAATGAAATAAATCATTTATTGAGCAAAGACATAGAATTAGCTCCGATAACAAAATATCTAACTTAAGTGATCATGTGTTCCTCCAACCACTCCATCTTTCAGTGCAAGGAAAGATAACAGGGAAAAATACTGTTATGGTCAAGTAAACATTAAACAAACAATAAAACTTAACATCTCCTACTAAATTATGAACTAGTGATTCTTTGAACAATTTTCAAAAAATTTCATTTTATATGTTAGTAAAATGTCAAGGCCATTTCAAAAGAGAATATTTTCCTTCTTGCTAGAATTCAGACTAAGTTCTCAAATTGTTTTTACTCCAGATGCCTACAGATGCACAGAACTAAAGAGCATCAATGATTATTAAAGAACTATAGCTACTGACTCATTTTACAGGTAAGAAAATTGAAGGAGTATGCAAGGGTGTGATGGGTTAAAAGTCGACATCGTTCCTATCAGTGGCCAAGACAGCATTAGAATTTCCTTTGTAGGTCCCCTATTTCCTTTGCACTTAATAATTCAACATTCTTTGCCCAGTTCAGCACAACTAATGTGCTACCTTTTGAAATCAGACCATTTTAATGGATGCCAAATTACCATACTTCAGTACACTGTTTCCACTGTCTTTGAACATAACATTAAATAAGTGACAATCATGATCATAGCTTCTTTCTAGATATATTATAATGTGCTAAGTTCTTTTCATTATTGATTTGTAATATATTTTCTAGACTATTCTATGTTACATACATGCCGAGGATACTAAAATTTATGATATTCTGAAGAATATGCTTGTATTCACCATTCTCCAAAATCCAACAATAGTCATTGCTTATAGCAAGAGAAAAACAAAAAAGATTGGTAAATTTACAAACTGAAATCCAGTGTTCGTTTCCTTTATGGGAAGCAGAAATCTATTTGATTTAGAATCTAAACTCTAGACATATATAGGAGCCTTAGAGAAATATATTATTCTTCCATGGAACAGAATATTGAGAATGCTTGGATAATTCAAGTGAAGTATATCACTAGTTACTCATGGCTACTAAAAAGATAAAACATCTCATTTAAAAGAAACAAGTGACTATTTTATATAAGTAAGTTTCAAGCTTATGTGTTGTTCATTTCTATCCTGATCAATGGTCAGTTTCTCAGAACATTAGTATAAAGTCAAACTGACAAGTAAAGAAGTATGGGAAGTATAATAGAGATGTTAAAAGCTCAGGGGACAGACCAAGAAGGTGATAGAAGATACTCCGGGGTGCATTTCCCCCATAGAACTTCTGAACAGGTAGTAAAACTGGCACAACCATCTTCCTTGGAACTCTGGAAAACAGTTAAGGGGTTGGAGTAACTGACTTAGAACATTATAAAGAAAATGCATTATAAAGAAAATGCAGCTTTAAAATATGGTAGAAGTTCATGGTGCCCATGCTGGCCTCTCCCTCAAACTCTCCCTGACAGATTGTAGAGTATGCCTATGCTCCCACTGTGGACCACTGGCACTATGTTGGAGGGAAAATAGTAACCCATAATGCATATACTGTGGCCTTTATATCAGTGCCAATCCATTGGACAGCAGCCTGGAAGACTGAATCAGAAAACTCATCTCTGGCTTGTTCTGTAGAACTTGCCCTACAGTCAGAAGTAGCTTGCTGATAGCTAAAATGGTATAAGAAACATTTAAATCTAAGCAACCTGGGGCAAAGGATGGCCTGCTTTAAGTCATATAATAGAGCACCATGGGTGGTTGACTAGTCATAGGGACTAGAAGGGACATTCAAATTCCTGTAGACCAGGGGGAATTCCTAGGGTCACAAGCAAAGCCAAGGATAGGGCAAGATGGAGACTCAGAAAAGGTGGAAAGTACTTCACTTTTTTGCTTTTGATTTTTAAAAACTGAATTCTGAAGGAAAGCAAAAGACAGTGTAGAGCCAATTTGGTACTCAAGAAAATCTCTGTATTATCACTAGCATACAAACTTAAGGAATAGACAGATCAGGGACTAAAGCCCAGAGAGAACACTTTAAAATATTACAACCTACATTGTGAACAAATGATTACAAGGCAAAGAAAGAAACAGGAAATAGTGACCATTCCAAAAGAACAAGATAAAAATCCAAAAAAACATCAATAGAGAAACTAGACTTGGGGCATACTAGACAACATTTTGATTAAAAAACATGGTCTTCAATATGCTCAAGGAGAAAAAGAGAAACACAGAAAAAGAAATAAAGTTATCAAGAAAACAATGAAAGAACACTATGAGAAACTCAATAAAAATAGAACAATATTAAAAAGAAATAAACAGAAATGCTGGAGTTAAGGACCACAATAACTGAAATGAAAAATTCCCCAAAGGGTTTCACAAGATTAGTGCTGGTAGAAGAAAGAACCAGTGAATTTGAGAAAAAGACAACTGAAATGATACAGGTTGAGGAGCAGAAAGGAAAAAGAATGGGAACAAAGTGAACATAGCCCATGAGACCTGTGGGACACCATTAAGCACACAAATATACACATTATGGGAGTCCCAGAAGGAATAGAAAGAGAGAAAAGGGGAGAAGGAATATTCAAAGAAATAATGGCAGAAAACGTCTCAAATTTAATGAAAGACATGAATATGAACATTCAAGAAGCCCAATGAACTCCAAAGAGGATAAACTAGAAGGGAAGCATGGCCAGAAATATAGTAGTCAAATTTTTGAATGCCAAAGACAAGGAGAGAATTCTGAAAGCTGTAAGAGAAAAGCAATGTGCTATATAAAAGGGAGTTCCAATATGATTACTTGTTGGTTTCTGATTGGAAACCATGGGGGTGGGGGGAAAGGCAGTGGGACAAAATATTGAAATGCTGAAAGAAATAACTGCCAAACAAGAATTTTATATCAGGTGAGATTGTCTTTTAAAAATGTGGGGGAAGCGGGTGTGGCCCAGTGGATAGAGCCCCCGTTTACCATATGGGAGGCCCGGGTTCATGTCCCGAGGCCTCCTTGTGAGGGCACGGCGGCCTGAGGGGTGCGGTGGGCTGATGCAGCAACCTCACGGCAGGAAGTGGGTGTGGCGCAATGGATAGAGCACCCGTTTACCATATGAGAGGCCCCGGGTTCGCTTCCCGGCGCCTCCTTGTGAGGGCAGGCCGGCTCGCGCAGCGCTGTGGGCTGATGCGGCAAGACCTCACAGCAAGGGGGAGATAAGCAGACACAGAGAAGACATGCAGCGAATGGACACAGCAGCACAAGCAGCAAGGGGGGGATAAATAAATAAAATAAATAAATCTTTAAACATAAATTAAAAAAAAAATGTGGGATAGATTAAGACATCCCCAGATAAACAAAGGCTGAGAGAGTTCAGCATCACTAGACCTGTCTTACGAGCAATGATAAAGGGAATACTTTAGACTAAAAGGAAAGCTCACTAGACAGTGGATTGAAACAGAATAAAGAAATACAGATATGCAATATAGGTAACCATATATGTAATAATAAATACCAGCACTATTTGTATTATAATTTTTGCCATGTAACTCCTCTTTTTACTTCTTATGGGTTCTAAAATTCAAATACCCCAAAAGCAATGATAAATATTTGGTTTTAGACATACAACATATAAAGATGTAATTGCTAACAAGAACAACACAGAGGCAGGGTTTAGAAAAGTGTATTTGTATGCTATTGAAGTTAAGTTGGTATCAAATCAAATGTGATTGTCATACATTTAGGATATTAACTTAAGACCCATGTTAAACCCAAAGAAAATACATGAAAATATATACAGAGAGAAATGAGAAGCACTCAAAAAATCATATAAATATGAAAGAAGTCATTAATTGAAGAACTGAGAAAAAAAGGTAAAAGACATAGAAATACCAAATAGCGAAATCGCAGAAGAAAGTCTTGGATTATCTGTAATGATGTAAAATGTAAATGGATTGAACTCTTTAGCCAAAAGGAAGAGATTAGCAGAATAGAAAAAAAATATGACCCAAGTATATTTATAAGATATTTGCCTTAAATTCAAAGGCTCAATTAAGTTGAAAGTGAAGGATGGAAAAAATATACACCATGCAAAAAGTAACCAACATGAGCTGTGATAGTGTTTTAATTTCCTCATTACTAAAGCAAGTATGATGCAATGTATTGGCTTAAACAATGGGAATTTGTTGGTTCACTGTTCTGAATCAAGGAGAAGTCCAAATCAAAATGTAATCAAGGTGATGCTTTCTTCCCAAAGACTGACATTTTTGGGATCACTACCAGTGATCCTTGGTCCTTGGCCCCCTGCCACTTGGCAATGCACATGGTGGCCTCTCTTGGCCTCTCCATTCTTTTCCATATTTTGATGGTTGCTCCCATTGTTACTTTCTCTCCATGTGAACTTCTCTATAAGGCCCTCCCATAATGCTATGAAGACCCATCCTGGGCCACACCTGATCTGAAGTAATCTCATCAAAAGGTCCTATTTACAAGGGTTCACACCCACAGGAATGAACCAAGTCTAAGAACATGCTTTTCTGGGACACACAGCAACAAACCACCACAGGGATGTCAGATAAAATATACTTTAAGTCAAAAACTGTTACACAGCACAAAGAAGGCCCCATATACAGATAAAGGAGACAATTCAACAAAAAGACATAACAATTATGTATATAAATGCACTAATGGCAAACCCTGAAAATACACAAGGCAAATATAGACAAATTTGAAGAGAGAAGTAGAGAGTTCTACATTAAGAGTAGGGCACTTCGATACACCACTTTAAAAACTGGATAGAACATTTAGACAGAAGATTGATAAGGAAGTAGAAGACTTGAATGGCATGTTTGAAACACTAGACTAACAGACATATTTTAGAATACTTCAACTAAGAGCAGCAAAATACATTCATTTCAGTGCACATGGATCATTCTTCAGGATTGACCATATATTGGGTCAAAAAACAAGTCTCAATTAATTAAAAATATTGAAGTCATACTAAAAATCTTCTCTGATCCCAATGGAATAAAGCTCACAAATATGTGGAAATTAAACAATGCATTCTTTAATGGGGTAAAGAAGAAATCACAAAGGAAATTAGGATATAACTTGAGGCAAATGAAAATGAAAACACAACATACCAAAACTTATGGGATGCAGCTCAGGCAGTGCTGAGAGGGACATTTATACTAAATGCTTAAATTAAAAAAAAGAAAGATTTCAACTCAGAAACCTAACCTCACAATTGGAAAATCTAAATGCAAAGAAAGCTGATGGAAAGAAATAAGATTAGCGAGCAGATAAATGGGATAGAGAATTAAAGAAAAGATAGAATCAATGAACCAAAAGTTGGTTATTTGACAAGATCAATAAAATTGACAAATATTAGAAGACTGACAAAGAAGAAAAGAGAGACAATGCAAATAATCAAAATCAGAAATAAAGTAAGGCATTACTACTGACCACACAAAAATAAAATGGATAATAAGAGAATACTATGACAACTATATCCCAACAAATTAGATAACCTAGATGAAGTGTATAAATTCCCAGAAATGCACAAACCGAGTATACTGGCTGAAGCAGAAATAGAAGATCACAACAGACCAATAACAAGTAAAGGCTCTGAATCAGTAATCAAAACCTCCCAACAAAGAGAGGACCAGAACCAGTTGGCTTCACAGGGCAATTTTTCCAAACATTCCAAGGAGACTTGACTCAAATTCTGCTAGTTACTAGAGCTAATAAACAAATTCAGCAAAGTGGTGGGGCACAAAATCAACATGCATAAATATGAAGTGTCTCTATATACTAGTATCAAGAAATAATTAGGAATAAATTTAACCAATGTAAAGAACTTATATGCAAAAAATTACAAAAAATTACAAAATACTGCTAACAGAATTCACAGAAGACCTAAATAAATGGAAGGATGTTCCATGTTCATGGGTTGGAAGACTAAATATTGTTACTATATCACTTCTACCCAGAGTGACTTATAGATTCAACACAATCCCAATCAAACTTCCAACAGCCCTCTTTGCAGAAATAGACAACTCAACAGTTTAATAGGGAAGGTTATGGGGCCCCAAATAGCTAAAACCATGTTGAAAAAGAAGAACAAAGTTAGAAGACTGACCCTTCCCAATTTTAAAACATTTTAAAAGCTACAGTAATCAAAACAGCATAATAGTGTCACAAGTGCAGACCTACTGTCAAATGGAATAAAACTGAGAGTTCAGAAACAATCCCTCACCTCGATAGCCAATTGAATTTTGACAAGGGTGCCAATCCATTCATTGGGGAAAGAATAGTTTCTTCAAAAAATGGTGCTGGGATAACTGGATATCCATATGCAAAAGAATGAAGGTGGAACAGTACATCATACAATGTACAAAAATTAACTCCTGATGGATCAAAATATAAAGAGCCAAAATTATAAAATCCTGGAAGAAAACATTGGGAAGCATCATCAGGAACTTGTGATAAACAATTATTTTTAGACTTTATTACAAAAGCATGAGCAATGTAAGATAAAATAGATAAATGGGATTCCATCAAAATTAAATATGTTTATGCATCAAAGGACTTCATCAGGAAAGTAAAAGATAACCTACAGCATGGGAGAAAATACTTGGAAACCATTTATCCAATTAAGTTTGTATTTACAGAAGATATAAGAAATCCTACAATCAAGAACAGAAAGACAAATGACCCAATTAAAAAATGGGCAAAAGAATTGAATACACATTTCTCCAAAAAAGATATAAAAATGGCCAATACATATTCAAAAAGATATTCAATATATTAGCTCTTAGGCAAATGCAAATCTAAACCACAATTAGATACAATTTCCCACTCACTACAATGGTTACTATTAAGGAAACAGAAAATTTAAAGTGTTGTAAAAGATATGGAGAAGGAGGAACACTTCATTATTGGTGGGCATGGAAAATGGTTCATCTGCATGGAAAACAGTTTAGCAGTTCCTCAGAAAGTATAGTATTATCATATGTCCTGGCAATCCTACTACTGGATATATATCCAAAAGAATTGAAAACAGGGACACAAACAGATATTTACAAACTAATGTTTATTGCAGCATTAGTCACCATTGCCAAAAGATGGAAGCAACCCAAGTGTCCATCCACAGATGTATGGATAAACAAAATATGGTATATACATACAAGGGAATAATATTAAGCCTTAAAAAGAAAAGAACTTCTGATATATACAACAACATGGAAGAACTTTGAAGACATTATATTCAGGGAAGTAAGCCAAACACAAAAGGACAAATATAGTATGATCGCACTGATATGTAATAATTAGAATAAGCCAATTCAGAGATTTAGAAACTAGAATACAATTTACCAGAGACATGGATGGAGAATTAAGGCTTAGTTTGGTATAGAGTTCCTGTACGGTGATGGAAAAGTTTTGGTAATAGATGATGTGTACAATAGCACAACATTGTGAATGTAATTTACATTACTAAATTATATATTTGAATGTGGTTAATGGGAAATTTTAGACTGCATATATGTTACTTCAATAATAATTTAAAAACATGGACTGTATAACACAAACCGTTTAAACCCTCATATAAACTATGGAGTATAGTTAATAGTATAATTACAATAATACTGTTTCATCAATTGTAACAAAGCTGTCATACTAATCAGTGTTAATAATACAGAAAATATGTGGGTGGGGTGGACATATGGAGTCTCTTTTTATTTTCTGCATGATTTCTCTATAAACCTACAAATTCTGTATTAAAATATAATAAAAAAAAAAAAGCTCATTGGCTATGGGCAAGTTATTTAGCCGCTATTCCTCAATCTCCACAGCTATAAAATAGGGACTAAAGCATGTTAGAAAGTGGTATGCTTCTCCCCTGACCATGCTTCAGCCCCTGTGTTTTGGGGAGGAATAGGAGATCCAATTCCATCCCCTTCCATCATATTCTTGGTGCTAGTATCACTGGCCAATAACCAGAGCGTATATTGAGCAGTGAGTAGAGTAATAGCATTGGAAAATGACAAATATGTCACACAGTCTTTTTCAGCATCTCAGCCTACAATTCAGTGGATAAGTCATGCTAGCTCAGGCTTGTCCTCTGATCTAGTCATCTGTGTTTCAAGGCTAGATGTTGGGGGGACAGAGGGAGGAGAAAGTAGAGGGCCTCATTGAGAAATCCAAAATGAGGTAATACAGGCTGATTCCGTGTTAGTAATAAATAATGGTTTGGTCTTATCTGGGTATTATTCTTTATACAAACTTCCCTTCAGAGGAATCTTAAACACCTACTTCATGGGGCTGTTATTAAATAAAATAGTGTATTTAAAGTCCACAGTGCAGTGCCTGCGGCATAGTAAGTTGTCAATGAATGTTAGCTATAGGGCTTTCTATTTGTATGCAACTTTTTTTGTTAAATCAGTTTGTGTGGAGCCAGGCATCCTGAACTGCAGAATGTAATAGATCCATATGTTCTAAGAGGCGTAAAGCTCTTTGCAATTCTAAATGGCAATCGTGCTAACTCAGGTAAATTGAAGCTATTGACTTGGCATTCTGTCCAGACACATGGACTGACTGAAGGGGAACTCAGAGTGTTGAAACTATCCTGGCAGTGGATGGTGAATCATTACTGGGTCGCATGTTGCCTCTTGTTAAGCAGAAGGCTCTCATGCAAATTTCTGAATCATTAGCTGTCATCTACCCCCATCTCTCTTCCTGCAGCTCCTCTTTCTGATTCTGCCTGCAAACTTTTCATATTGGGCAGGCTCCCAAGCTAAATAAGTTGCTTCTAGGCAGCCTTTGTTCCTGTTGGGGGCTAAAACTGAACCAGACAGGTAAGCCAAATTAAGGATTCAGCATGGGCTAATAATTTTGCTGAAGGAATAGATTCCTCTAAGCTAATGTGATAGATGCCTTTGGAAATAATTTTCATGCTGGTTCACATTAGAATGCCTGCCAGTCTCCAGTAGTTACATGCTTCCTTTCATATATGATCTGCCTCTCTAGACATTTTAAAAAGTTTCCATCATTCTAGAAGTATCTTTAGATCATGCTCTTCCTGTTGGTAAGAAACCTACTGATGATATTCTTGGGAGTGTATGATTTTTAGACCATGTTTGGGTTCACTTGGCCAAAGTGAAATGGGACATGGAATATAAGTTCATATGGAAACCATTTCTCAGGTATAGAACTTTAATGTATCAGCAACACTTAAAACAAAATTCACCCAGGTCTAGTAATCTAAATGCAGAATGAGATCCAATCCCAAAGGATGAGAATCATGGACATTAGACTGAATGGAAGTACATTGTACAATAAACCCTACAGCTCATGACAGATGCCATTAAACTAGTTTGAATTGATCTGTAGCAACATTATCCCACCAACTTGGTAGAAAAATCATTGCTCTCCATTTTTCTTGGTTTTACAATTGATAAAATATTATTATTAAATTGCTAATTTAAGTTTAGGCAATCTCAAAATTCTTCTTTTAATAATGAAGAGTACAAATACATTTAAAATGAAATATATTAGAAAACTGTGTCTTACAATTATAGCATACTCTATAGCTTTCCTTGCATATATATTACATATTAATTAATTGGTAGAACCAAGTAATAGCATATAGGTTATTGTATTTAACTCTCACCTACTATGTTATACTCCCCTCTATAAAAATTGCATGGTAAACATTTGCTTAATAATCACCAACTCATTTGGGTAAACTAAATAAGCAGAAACTGAATTGAGCCTCTCATTTTAGAATTCACCTGGGGAAGCAGATGTGGCTCAAGCCATATGGGAAGTCCCAGGTTTGTTTCCCAGGGCCTCCTGGTGAAGGCAAGCTGGCCTACCCTGTGAGCTGGCCTGCATGGTGAGCTGGCCCATGCAGAGAGCTGATGCAACAAAAAAGAGACAAAGAGGAGAGACACAACAAACCAGGTGGCTGAGGTGGCTCAAGTGATTGATTGCCTCTCTCCCATATCGGAGGTCCCAGGATCGGTTCCCCGTGCCTCCTACAGAGAAGACGAGAAGAGAAGACAAGCAGACACAGAGAGCACACAACGAATGGACACAGAGAGCAGACAGTGAGTGCAAAACAACAAGGGGGGGGGGAATAAATAAATAAATAAATAAATAAATAAATAAATAAAATCTTTTAAAAAAAAAGATTCACCTGATTGAGTAACTTGATGTGGAGGTGTTTTGTACAGAATCTCTTTTGTTGTGTGCAGAGGAAAAAGTAGCCAATCAGTATATACAAAGCTAGAATTACAAATAATTGTATTTTCTATATTTTTTAATCATAAAATCAGAAATACATTTCTTTGGCATTTCCCCCATTTATTCCCACATATCTAAAGAACCAAAATTAAAATATCTTAGAGCAGGTTGAGGGAGGACAAGACTTTCCCACCTATTGCCTGATATGATGGCTGAATAAAATTATGAGTCCTTGTACAGGCTCAGCTAGAAAAATCAGAGTGCTGTGATCACTTGCTATTGAGAGAGATCATGACCAATTTTGTGTACACACACTCTCAGTTAAAATAATTTTATCAAATGCTTATTATGCCACTTTCTATGTCCTCATTTAAGCTCACCAAACAAACTCTTTGAAATAGGTTTGATCATTATTCCCATTTTCCAGGTGTGTAAAGTGAGGCTGAAAGTATGTGTATTAGTCAGCCAAAGGAGTGCTAATGTGAAATACCAAAAATGAGTTGGTCTTTATAAAGGGTATTTATTTGGGGTAGAAGTCCACAGATACCAGGCCATAAAGCATAAGTTTCTTCCCTCACCAAAGTCCATTGTCACGTGTTGGAGCAAGACAGCTGCCAACATTTGCCCAGGGTTCAGGCTTCTTGGCTTCCT
>JAQZBX010048549.1:0-20173 GCA_029593785.1 Cabassous unicinctus
CATTATTCAAATTATCACTGTCTTGCTTTTTTTAACTTGTTATTTTGAAATAATTTCAAACTTACAAGACAGTCGCAAAAATAATACAAACTCCATACAGAAAAGTCTCATATACCCTCAGGCCCCCAGAGACCTAGATCCACCACTAGCTTGAGTTTAATGTACTAAATGATGTAGTTATTGCTAGACTGTTAAATTCTCTGGAACAGCTGTTGCCTTGCATTTCAGTTATTTAAAGAAAATGTAGGCATAAAATAGAAAATTATCCTTTTCCAGGAGGGAGTTTGATGGCTATAAAAAACCTAAGGTTTTAGTATATACCTTAGCTGAATAAAAGCACCTTTACAAGCATCCAGCATAACATGATTATGCATCCTTTAGATTAACCTCACCAAACAAAACTTTTTCCCATTGATTTTTATATTGCCCTTAAATTTTGTTCAATTCTATGTTTAGCTTTGAAATTCCATTTACAATGAAATCCATAAAGTGACATCCAAATGTTTCATGGATTGTTAGGAAAATAATTTAAAAATAAACAATTAAAAAAAAAAAAAAGTCAGCCAAGGTCTTCCATTAAAGTCCCTATCTGGAACTCATTTTCTCAGCAGGTCTCATTTTTGTAATCCCAAGATTTAGCCATATTGCCATAACCTTGGAGGACTGGAATACTTATGATCTTGAAGGGTCTGGTTTTCTGGTGTTAGAAGACTTTTTGGAGTAAAAAGGTATATGTGTACAGGTTTACTAAGTATGATCATTATGCATCAAGGGGATGTAGCCTCAGATTACCTTTTAAAAGATGTTCATTAATTAGAAAGAGTTTCCTAAAGTTCTTTTTAAACTACATCTAGATACTCTAAATGGACTGATAGTCTTCTATTAGTGAACATGATTATTGGGTGTTCATAACAAGCATTCACACTATTAGAAGACAGAGAGACAGAATTTCTTTCCCAAAATCCCAGATTCTACAGCATACATTGGTAATCACATGTCCATAAGGCTAATGAATTGCACCTGTTAATGCATGAATGTTCCATAACAGTAGGAGAATAAAACATTACATTTCTTCAATTGTACTTAGACTAGCTAAGACACTTTAGGAAACTGCCTTCACCATCAGGACAATTATTTGATTGCTGTTGTATTTCTTTTGGGTTGGCATAATAGTGTTAAGTTTCAACAAATCACAACTAAAACTGATATATGTTGTAGGAAAATTATATATTAGCAGCCTGAGAGAGAACCATCCTGCCTTGCATTGTAATTTAGCAATGTTGTATGTTTTTAAAATTATGTTGTCCTAGATCAACATTTCATACCATTTTCCCATCGTATTCTTGGCTTCTTTTCAGAGGACAGTTCTCTATTTTAATGGATCATCTCCACTTGTAAATTTATTATGGAACAACACTACAGACCTGTTTCAAAATGTGAAAAGGCATATATAAGAAACTTAACTGGCCCCATTCCCTCACCCAACCAGATCCTCTGCTTATCTACTGCATGGACTTGGTTTACTTACTTCTGAGGTTATTAAACCTGTTGTTTTTCAAACTCCTCTTTTGATGTATAGAGTTGGAAATAATGGGGCCAACACAAATGCATTTAGTGATCGTATCATTGTTAAAGACCACTGGAGTGCCATCAGGTCAAAAGCCACTGGTTTTGGAAGCAACACTTTTGGAAAGCATGCATGTTTTTGGAGTACTGAACTTTACAAGGGCTTGCCCTAATCTCTAGTAGATTCATGATTTATGTGCTATTGTCTACATGTTAAAATGTTAAAATATCCTATTTTACATATACCCTTAAAGATGAGTAAAACAGAGTATAAATAATGCCTAAATAAATAAGCTAAAATTTGTCACTACAGCTGGATTTTTGAGAGAAAATGAGCATAAGGAACTAAACTGTGTAATAGACAAGAATAATGGCATCTTAATATTGCACTATTTTAGGCATTATTGTATACAATTTCATAGCCTGCATTTTAATCTCCAAAGAAGCAATGTATAACATCCCAGTTGTTCCTTATTATTAATAAACTTTTTCCTAAGAAAGGGAACCTAATTCTACTTTACTATACTGAATTAGTTTCCTGGAGGTGGATTCCTCTTTTGAGTTCTCTATTTCCTTAGCTATATTTTCTGGAATCTGAGAACTCCCTATCTTGTCTATTTCAACAATATAAAATCTTAATTTAATGTATTGCAAATCTCATTTTTTGTGATCAGCACATTCTTATATCTTACTCTGTCAATAAGCACCCATTTGTTACACTTACAGAACCCTCTCAAAATATTATATATTGTAAGTAATGATTGAAGCTAGGAATAAAATGCATTCTGAAAGGAAAAAAAAAATCATACCATTTTTTTTCCCTATACAGCAAAGAAAGGATTAATTATTCCTGAGATTTCGATCTTGTATTTTAAAAGCAAAAATTCCACATTAATCTGAGATACTTTCATAACTAAAAAAGGGGAGAGATGAAAGATACTCTTCAGAGCCTCTTTAAACTAAACTTTCTGCTTCTTGAATTTCCTGAGGATTCTGTCACGAATCTGCTTAGTCTTGACACTGTAGACAATGGGGTTCATTAAGGGTGGGACCAACAAATAGACATCGGCCATGAGCACATGGACAATTGGGGAAGCATTCTGCCCATAGCGACGGATCATAGATAACCCAATCATTGGTGTATAGAAGGTGAGTATAGCACAGATGTGGGAGATGCAGGTGTTGAGGGCTTTGACCCTCTCTTTTCTGGAGGCTATACTCAACAGTGTACTAAGGATGAGGAGATAGGAGAGGAGGAGGAGCACAGAATCAAGTCCCATAGAGCAGATGACCACCATGAGGCCATAGGTGCTGCTAACCCGACGGCTGGATACAGTTGTCTTTATGAGGTCCTGGTGAAGGCAGAAGGGATAGGAGAGGATATTGACAGCACGATATTGAAGCCTCTTTAGGAGGAATGAAGCTGGAAAGACCAGAGCCAGGGCCCTTCCAACAATTGCCAACCCAATTCCAATGATTACCTCATTTGTTAGAATTGTTGCATAGTGCAGGGGCTCACGGATAGCAACAAAGCGATCAAAAGCCATGGCCAACAACACAGCTGACTCAATAATTGAGAAAACGTGGATGAAGTACATCTGGACTAGGCAGGCATTGAAGGGGATCTCTCGGGCATGGAACCAAAAGACACTGAACATGGTAGGCAATGTAGTGGTCGATAGGCCCAGGTCGGTGAGTGCCAGCATTGACAAAAAGTAATACATTGGTTGATGGAGGGAAGGCTCAGTTCTGATGATGAAGAGGATGGTAATGTTCCCTGCAATTGAGATGGCATAAACCAAGAAGATAGGGATGGAAATTAAGCCATATGTGCTTTCAAGGCCTGAGAAGCCTGTCAGGAGGAAGTGGGGATATAGGACAGAGTTATTGAACACAGACATTGTGTTGATGGAGGCAGCCTCAGTCTAGTAAGAGACA
Source organism: Cabassous unicinctus (assembly GCA_029593785.1). Taxonomy (NCBI): domain Eukaryota; kingdom Metazoa; phylum Chordata; class Mammalia; order Cingulata; family Chlamyphoridae; genus Cabassous; species Cabassous unicinctus. The sequence goes on from JAQZBX010048549.1 coordinate 3,505, forward strand.
AGAACATGAAACAATTAGGGTAAAAGACAAGCCTGTTTCCAAAACTAGCCAACTGATGTATGCATCTCTGCCTTTACTCTTCTCAATGACTCCTCTGCTCATTGTGTTTAATCACCACCTTTATTTATTATTTTGCCAATTAATTTATTCTTTCTTCACTGCACAAAAATTTATAGAGGACCTATTTTACAGAAGAAAATTTGATAGTGCTAGAAAACAGAAATATATAAGAAATGCCTTCAACTTATAAAAAGTGGTTAGTTAAATCAACACTTAAATTAAAATGAATTGTTAGTTTAATATAAGATGCTATAAAACACAGGAAGAGAAAACTTACCTGACCCAGGGATTTAAGGGAATATTTATTGAAAGTGATTCTTGGTTAGGTCTATAGGACAGATAGGAGTTAGACGTGTGGTAAAGGACTGTGTTGGGCATGTTTTGCTGATTGATATTCATGCAAATGTCCAAATATATTAGAGAGTATTACAAGCATAAGCAAATATAACTGACCAAAACTACTGTGGTACTTCTTCAGATGGTTGTTAAAGCTAAGACGAAAGAGTGTAAAGGAGCAGAATTACTGAAGGAACTTGTGTGCTAAAGCAAGAAGCTTGGGCTTAATCTTAGCTGAGACATAGTAGTCACTGTAATAAAAAGTAAACAGGTTGGCCAAGTTTACATTATATCAGTGTCAAACTAAAGTTAATGTTGAGAATGTCTAAAGATCAGCAAGGCAAGAGAGAAGGCAGAGGAACCCATTAGGAGGCTATTTTAATACAAATGAAAACATATATAGGGGTCAAATTTAAAAGTGGAGATGAGGAAGGATAAATAAATATGAGTTATATATTGGGACACACAATACCACTGACCCTGGTCAGTAATCATATACTAAGAATAATTTTAAAAAAAAGGAAACCATGATAATTTCAGTTATTTGGCATATTCTGGCATATTTTGTCAAAACAAATGAACAAAAACTGCAGGAGGATCTGCATTTGAGGTTGGTGAACCAGGGGATAAGATGGATTCAGTTTGGTCATGTTCACTTTCAAGCTGTGTGTGCAGGGGCTAGTGTTATATTGGGATTCATAGAGGGCATTTTAAGGAGAAATCACTCTTATTTTTAAAGATTTGGAAAGATGCCTAAGGTAACAAGTAAAAAGAGAAATATATTTTCCTAAGAAAAAAAGAAAAATCAAAACAAAAGAAAAAATACAGTGTCACCTTGTGAGATGAGGACAAAATCTTTGTGTGCTCAGCGTCCAGATACTCTGATAGATGGGATGGCCTGCAGTGAACACAATAGTCAGAGTTCACCATGGACTGGAAAAAATGAATCATTATATTAGGAATCTTAGAGAACTCAATTACTTAGCAACATGATGGACACCCAAGCCCAATTACTCTTAGAGAGACCAAGTTATCACTTGTAAAGATAACAACTCAGAAGCTCTTCTTGAGAATTATCTTGCCTATTTTCCATTTTTGTTCACAACATTTGTAAGTGCATATAATATATTTGATAGCAAGATTTAGGAGACACTCAAATAATAATCATAATCATCTTGCCTCTTAAAAATTTTAACATTAAAATGCAGAGTTAATAACAGCAATGAACAGGGAGTTCAGTACATGGATTCCCATCATAGTTATTCTATGTACCTGGAGATGAGTTAGCAATGGCACCCCCAAGCTCTTCCTAGCAGCCTTTGAGGATGAGAGTCTGGCTTCACTGGGAAGTGACAATCTTTCTATCTAACTTGTCCCAGAGCAATAATTTAACATGAGCAGCTGTCAGTTCTGCCATTAGGCTTTTCCTACCACTCTTTGTATCTCTCAAATACAATCTCTTATTCTCCTACTGATTCTTCTCACCCCAAAGCTTTCCTTTAGGCACACCTGAGCCTTTAAGTAAAAACAGCCATCCCTCCTAAAGCAGGTTGACTGGGTTTTCAGTCTGTCAGGCCTGGAGATTTCTGGTAGGTGGAGGAAGCCATTGCAGGTGAGCATAAGAGTAAAAGACACACTTGCTCCTAAGGCAGAGAGTTCTTCAGTGGAGTATAGGTGTCCTGAACGAGGCATCAGTCTCCCCTTCATCAATTCTAGAGCCAAGTTAGGGCCTCTTTTGCCTTCCGCTCTGTGATTCTATCCAGCCAGGTGCTTTATCTGTACTGTACTTTTGTGCTTTCCCTGCTCTAAACTGTCTTCCCCTCTTAATTCTTTCATTCCCTCAAGACCAGGTTTTGTTTTCTTTTTCTCAATACAGACCCTAGAGAGGGTAAACGATGCCACTGCTTTTGGAGCTTTCTTTCTTACCTAGGGATTGGAGATGGTCATCCCAGGTCCCAAATCTGGGAGCCCAGATTTAGCAATGACTGAAAAGTGTTTCTGGGTTATCAGATGGGGAAAAATTATAAGTTTAGTCAGTCAGAATAATTTATACAAAGCTGTCTTTAATCACATTCAGCAATAACTAGCTGTAGAAGAAGCCTGAAAAAATTAATCAGGGACTTTAGGCCATATTTTTACAACTGTATAATAGGAATAATAACACCACTTTGTTGGATTCTTATAAGAAATGTACAAGCATGTGCGTATTTTTGCACAATAATAGTACCATAGCAATTACAAATAATGAAGAATTCTAGTATTCATATATTGTTGATAGATCTGCCTCTTTGGGATGTGTTTTCTGCCTGAAAAATGTCCCTTTGCAATTACAAATGGTCATATTAATTGGAAAAGACAAGGGTGTAATATGATAAAAGAAAGTTGTATGAGAACATGTATATCCATGCATGAGAGCCACTAAATAAGTCCATGAAATGGTAATTGTATAGGACATCTTAAACACGCATTCTCAAATTACATGGACGTGAGATTAACAAATCTCTCCTGCTTAAGATAAAATTCACAGCTCTGCTTTTTGTCCTTGTCCATTCTTCTTCACCTTCTACAACTAGGAAATTCATGTCAGCTGTATCATTGTTGCTGTTTGTCAAGACCCACTATTTTTTTCTGTGTGTATAATCCGTAATATATTTCATCAACATTTTACCATTCCCAATGGAAAGTATCTCTCATTTCCATTATTTGGTTTCTACTCTCTTTAATGTCAGACCAGTTATTGTCACTTCCAATCAGAATTTCAATATCAGGCAAATAAATCCCATGGTATTTTTTAGAGATGCCACAGTGCTTCATAAAACAAATTCATTTTGCTACCTCAAATTCTGTTTTTCAAACCATGAATTGTATGGTATTTCCTGTTCAAAATATTTAATGTTTTTTTCTTTAATTTTTTTTTAAAAGAAGCTTTAGCTTACATAAATGTTACATAAAAAATATATGGGATTCCCATATGCCCTACCTCCTACCTCCTCCCCCTTTCACACTTTCCCACATTAACAATATCTTTCATTAGTGTGGTACATTTGTTACAATTAATAACATATTGAAGCATTGCTGCTAACAGTGGACTATAGTTTATATTATAGTTCACACTCTGCCCCACACAGTTTTGTAGGTTATAACAAAATGTATAACGTCCTTTATCTATCATTGCAATGTCATGCAGGACAATTCCAATGTCCTGAAAGTGCTCCCATGTTACACCTATTTTCTTCTCCCTTCCTTCAGAAATTGAGGTGGTCACTTTCTTTATATCAATGATAAAAGTTCTTCCATTGTTAGAATAATAAGAAGTCTATAATATAATAATAAGAAGTCTACTTCTTTAGCCCATTGTACATTCTCCATCTTGAGAATTTGGGGATGGTGATGCCCACTCTGTTTCTATTAAGATGGGTCTTAGATCCCATGGGGCAGGTGGATGGGACTATCTTGCTTGCAGTTGCAGACACTCTCTGTTCCATGGGATAGTCGTTGTCCATCATCATCTCCATGTTAGTTCTCCTGGTTGAGTCCAATGAATTGGAGAGTAGTTGTTGCAACTCTACTGAGATTCAGGGCTCAACAGGAACATAAACAAACCAAAGATTTATGTCTCTGAGACATACATTTAAAGAGTATAGTGATAATTACAGGTCCAAATAAAAAAGGCAGAAGAGCTATGTGTAGGGAAATGATAAATGAGTTTAACTGTTACACTGGGGAACATATATTTCAAAGTAAGGCCAGCTGACAGGGTGCCAAATTCCTGAGCTTGTCTGCCCTGCCTAGTGTCTAGATGTCTCTAGAGCCCTCAGGAGCTGTTTGAGGCACTGCTTACTGTGGCAGTAAATGAGATCCTGCTGAGATGTGCATAAGTATAACCTCTGGAATGAACTCTCTACTCACTTTGAAATCTCTTAGCCATAAAAACTCATTTGTATTTAATATTTCCCCCTTTTGGTAAAGGTCTTTTTCTAGATGCATTGCCAGTTGGCCTTTGGTAATTATCCCTTGGTGCCAGGGAGGCTCATCCTTGGGAATCCCATGCCGGTGAGAAGGCAGTGCATTTATATGTTGAATTTGGCTTAGATAGAGGCCACATTTGAGCAAAAAGGAGGCTTTTTGGAGGTAATTCTTAGGCAATATATAATACTAGGCAAAGTTTCAGTTTCACAAGAAAAGCTTCATAAGTACAATCATCAATATCAAGGTCTTGGCCTAATGGTCTGTTTTCCTTTATGAGACACTGCCCACGTACTCAGGGGATTCTTGCTGTTGTATTAGAGAATGTAGCAGGAATCCCCAGGATGGGAATTCAATATTCTTTTAGTTATTGTGTGGTTCTCCACCCACTGAGACAATACCCCATGAATACTTGGGCATATTCATATGCCTTAGAGGCATGCCCAGGTGCACCTCTTCCCCCATCCCCCCATCACTGACACCCTGCACCAGTGATCCTCCCTTGCCACCCTAGTGACCCTTCTGTGATCCAAAACATGTCCAGGAACAAAGTCAACAAGATGACCAAATAAAATTAATAAGAAAATGAAATCATAATTTTTAAAATAACAAATAAAATACAAAAATTCAAAATAAAAAAATGTGAAAGAAAATATTTTTTTTATAAATTTTGTCTTTCATCATTGTAAGTTCTCTTATCTTGTATGTACAGTGAAAATTTCTTCCTTTTATTTCCCTAGTATCTTCATTTTTTATTTTATCTTCAAAGAATTTAGGTTTCAGGAAAGTCACATAGAAAATATAGGAGTTTCCCGTATACCCAGAGCCCTTCCCCTTTTCCAGACTCCCCTATTAATAACATTTTACATGTGGATGGTACATTAGTTACAAATGATGCACAAATATTGAAGGATTGGTAATTACCATGGTCAATGGCTTATATTATGGTTTACATTTTGCTTTATACACTTTTATAGGTCTTGACGAAATTTAAAATGGCCTGTATCCATTATTGCAAGATCATGCAGAACAATTCTAATTCCCTAAAAATGACCTATGTTCCATCTAACTTATTCTTCCCTTCCTCTCCCCTTGGAAACTGTGGTGACCATTAAGTTTTAGTTTTTGAAGAATAAAGATCATAGCTACTTGCAATGATATTGAGGACTTGACATATTCATATGTTTTCTTTTATTAGGCACTGCCTATGTTCTCAAGAGATTCTTGTCCCTCTAATTGAGAACATAGCAGGACTCCCCAAGATGGATGTTTAATATTTTCTTGCTTATTGTATGTTTCTCCACCCACTGAGATAACACACTATGACAAGACAAATATTTACATATTCCATAGAAATATACCCCACACCTGACATCCTACACTATTAACCCTCATTGCCATATTTGCCTAAAGAACATTGTCACCATTGTAGTTTTAACCACAGACCCGCAAATCCCATGAGTTCACCTCTCCTTCCTCCAACCCTGTCCCCAGTTCTATGGATAGTCCAACCCAACAACCCTTCATTCTACTGCCCCTCACAGCCCTGCACCACTGAAACCAATCACATCACTGCAGCACTCTCATGCCTATCCACTGACTAGCCATACCTTTCCACCTTATCATAGATTTTGCCCATATGGGCATCGGCTCACCAACCTCGAATCCCTTTCTGTCTCTTGTTAACCTATCTTATAGAGTCTAGCTCTGTGAGTCTGTTCAATTTGCTTAAGTCACATCAGTGAGGTCATGTAATATTTGTCCTTCAGTGCCTAGCTTGCTTCATTCAACATAAGGTCTTCAAGATCCATCCATGTTATCCCGTGTGATAATACTGCATTCCTTCTTACAGCTGAGTAGTATTCATTGTATATATATATACCAAAGTTTGCTTATCCATTCATCTGTTCATGGATATTTGCGTTGCTTCCAACTTTTGGCAATAGTGAATAACGCCACTATGAACATTGATGTGCATATTTCTGTTTTTGTCCCAGCTTCCAATTCTTATGGGTATATGCCCAGCAGTAGGATTGCTGGATCATATAGCAGTACTATAGTTAGCTTCCTGAGGAACTGCCAAATGTCCCACTATTGTAGTTTTAACCACAGACCTGTAAATCCTCAGAGTTCACCTGCTGACCCAACAATAACAGAGGATAAGTTATTTGTACTGTACATGGAACATTTAAAAATTTAAAAATATAAAAATTTAAAAATTTAAAAATATCAACCATATGCTGAGATGTAAACAAAGACTCAACAAATTACATAATAAGTTAATCTAAAACAATAAATTATAACTAGAAAATGCAGTTCTAATACAATACAGTTTTAAATATTCTCTGAATAATTAAGAACTCAAAAATGAAAACTGGATGGTATTTTGACTGAATAATAAAGAAGAACCCACATATAAAAATGTGTGGGCTGCAACTAAGATACTACTTGGAAGGAAATTTTGTTGCCTTAAATGAATGCATTGCAAAAGAAGAAAGAGTGGAAAGCAGCGAGCTTAGTTTCCATCTCAGAAAGTTAGAAAACGTAGAGCAAATCAAAACAAAAGAAGAAAGAGAGAAAAAAGTAAAGAGCAGAAGTCAGTAATATCAATAATCCTGCAGGTGTATTTCAACTGATTATCACAGTTTTCTTGGTGGTCAGCTTTCCTACTTTAGTGAGCCAGCACCATGAAGGGCTGTGCCTGCCTGTTAGTTCCAGCTGTGGTTCTCCATCAGCCAGCGCCAGTCCAACAACATCCTAGAGATGCCCTTCTTCCCAGAGGGAATCTCTGTCTGCCAGCCGTGGACCACCTGCACCCCAAAGAGGTAATCCCTGCTTGCCCAGGACAACTGAGTGAATTTATCTGGCATCCGGTAGACTATATACAAATATACTCCAATGAATTCTAAACCCTAGCTTTGGGGAGGAGACCCCACTTCCAAGTTTATCCCTTCCTTAAATATTATCCCTTAGCTCTAGAGTGTTCTTTAACATTCTGTTTTAACTTGTAGTGTTAATTCGCTGTTAAAGTTAATAATTATTTATATTAACTAAGGCTGTTCAAGTTACTGTGTGGTTTCTGTCTCCTAACTGGTCCCTGAATAAGACAGTGGGCAAATATTTGCTAAAAAGGGCATGAAAAAGCACTAACAATAAAATTAAGGACTGATAAGATTGGACTTCATTACAGTTAAGAGCACTTCTCTTCATAAAAAGATACTATTAAAGCTTACAAAACATAAGCTGTAGCATATAGAAGATATTGTAATACAGATATCTTGCAATTACTAATATTTGGAATATATGAATAGCTCCTAAAAATTAATAATATAGAAAAAATAAATGTGATCTTTCTGGTTGTGGAGACTTTTACTCATGTTCCTGAGTCCAGAGCTTTTCTGGTTCAGTATCTCTATAGCATATGCCTCACTTGTTTTCTCAGGGTAGAAAATTAGGTATTCCTAGATCTTTAGTCTACTGTCATTTGTGAACACGCATAACAGGGATAAACAAGAAATTTGTTGCTGGTTAATTTTGAAATCAGAATTTAAATTAGCTAATTGATCTAATGACATTTAAAAAGTTCAACACAAATAGTACAGTAATTAGCATGACTTTGGTTCCATATATATATATATGAAATTTCCTATACCCATGAGAGCCAAGAATGAGTCTCCAAGTCCCCTTTTTGTCTGGTCTTATGTTCAAGGTTAGAGTAGAAGAAACAGAGTGGCTGGGTCATTTCCATTCCCCCAGGCTCATATGCTTAAAACTTAGTCAAGACCATGGCTCCTCTTGTATTCTTATCTTGCTCTATCTGCTTACCAAAGGGTGTCCTTGAGAATTTTATTTTGCCCTTCATTCATGTTACAGGTTTTCTGAGAACCTCTCAACCCAGGGATTTCTACGAAGTAGACTCTGTGGTAAAATTTAGTGTGCAGTGTAAGGAAAGGCCTTGTTCCATGGCCAAGAGCCACAAGAGAAGTTCAAAGTCCTGCCAGGAACTCAAGCACCAAAGTTGCCCTAAAAAGTCAGAAGACTTCTCAGAAATAGTTATTATATTGTAGCATGAGAAATCAATGATGGGCAAATTTATTAGAGAGAGAGAAAGTGAGAGATTGATTTTTGGATATTAGATGAGTAAAAACAGAAACTATGTAAATGTAGTTACATTTCACAAGGAATTGTGATTATCTTTAAAACATGTGTAGAGTTTTTTAACCGGTCTCTTATATAGGCACTGTCTAGTTTGTCTCTCAATGATCTATGGTCACAAAGGCCATAATTATTTTCACAATTTTGCCAAGATTAACATGAATCTCATAAAGGCTAAAGACCTTAACTGAGATCACATATGTAAGAAATGGGAGAATTATGAATTTAACCGTATGATCATGCTTCAATTATTTTATTTCTAACATACAAAACTAGCCCCCCCTAGGATTATCAGTGGGAAAACTGGAGGATAGAAGTTACTTAAACCCTCCTCCCTAACCCAAAGTTGCGGAGAATTCCTAGACGAATCTGCTTTGTCTTGATACTGTAGATGACTGGGTTAAGCACAGGGGGAAGAAGCAGGTAGATGTCAGCCATGAGGACGTGGACGAGGGGAGACAGATGCTTCCCAAAGCGATGGGCCATTGACACCCCAATAACTGGCACAAAGAAGATGAGCACCACACAGATATGAGATATACATGTACTGAGTGCCTTTAGCTGCTCTTCACGAGATGCAGTGCCCAAAACAGCATTCAGAATCAGGACATACGAAAGAAGTATGAAGAGTGAATCCACACCTAGTGTGGCAATGACGACACAAAGTCCATAAACACTGCCTATCCTGGCATCTGAACATGATAATTTCAGAAGATCCTGGTGCAAGCAGAAGGCATGGGAGAGGGTATTGACGTGACGGTACTGATAGCGTCTTAGTAGCAATGGCGTGGGCAGTACAACTCCCATGCTTCTCAGCAAGCAGACCAAACCAATCTTGACAATTACACTGTTGGTGAGGATGGTGACGTAGTGCAGTGGACAGCAGATGGCAACAAAACGGTCAAAGGCCATGGCCAGCAACACTGAAGACTCCAGAAATGTGAAGGTATGGATGAAAAAGAGCTGAGCAAAACAAGTACTTCTCTCTATCTCCTGAGCACCCAACCATAGCACAGCAAGCATGGTGGGAAGTGTGGACAGGGACATACCCAGGTCAGTGAGTGCCAGGATGGAAAGGAAATAGTACATGGGTTGATGGAGTGATGATTCTATCCAAATGACAGAGAGGATGATGCCATTACCAACAAATGCTACTAGGTACGCCAGACAGAATGGGATTGAGAGCCAAGGATGTGTATATTCCAGGCCAGGGAAACCTCTCAGGATAAATATGGGCTCCACAGCATCACTGCTATTACAGACCACCATAGTGACCCTTAAAATTCTTAAAAAATAGTGGCCTTATCCAGAGATGAGCCTCCTGTGCTACCCTTTCTTTTCCCTCAATGCTATCCCTTATGAACAGAAGCAGTGCAATCAGGATGAGCATCCTCTTTTGTCCATCTTCATAGAGGAGAGCACCTCTCACGAGTCTGATGCCTGAAATACTTCCCTGTCATAAAAAGCACCAAATCCTGGAACAAAAGTGGGGACCATGCAAATCTGATCATCCCAATGTTGTTGGGTTTGCATTGAAGACACTGGAAAATTTGAATAGCAAAAGAGCAGAGAACAAAACCTTTACTATATGGTCTGAAGATGAAAATAAAGAAAAGTCAGAGAAAGTGTTTACTGATTTACAGAAGATTCTTATCAGTAACATTCTTAGCTTTGTAATTTATTGCTCCTGGGCTGTCTTCTCATGCATGACGATTGGATTGGTCCCAAGGACTCAATATAATTTCCCTTTGTATTTAGTTCATTTTTATTTAACAATTTGTAATATTTAATCATTTAAAATAGTTAATATTTTAATGTTAAAAGATAAATTCTCCAGTAGGAACAGAAGGTATGAGAACAAGACCAAAGTCCATAATCCCAGCACACTTAACACTTGCATAACTTTAAGCTATTTAGTACAGCAACTTTTCCCCAACTTAGAATTCTCATGGAAGATATATATATTTATATATCACAGGTCAGGGCTTAAGCACTTTGAAAATAAATCTTTAGGACATAAGACCACAATGTAGCTATGAAAGCCATTCTAAGGGTGGCTTCCTGTCCACCCTCTCACAAAACAGCACAGTTAGCACAAATATCTGTTACACATTACGTGAAAATTAGCCATACTGGTTCTATCCACCTTTCTATTTATCATTTCTTGATCAACTTTTTCTCTCCAAATGATGCTTATAATCATGTTTTTAAAAGAAGATTCAAACAGAATGTTAAGGTTTTTTTTCCCCTAATCTTATGGGTCATTTGAACCTACTTCCATAATCATGGCAATCCTGAAATGCACTCACCTCAGTGTCTTTTGGACACAACTAAGTTCATTCCCACTGTCTGAAAATAAAATTCTAAAGCCTGGGTTTCCTTTCCCTTGGCAGCCTGCATTGTGATCGCTGCTCCTCCTATGCTGGACACCTGCGTTGCCCTTGCTCTGCCTATGGAGACTTTCAGCATGACAGCCAGGCCCCAGGGGAGTCTCTGCTCTTCCCAGGCCCTTATGCCTTATCTGAGCCCTGTCTAAGCCTATTGACTGTTCCTGGGTAAATTCTTCACTTACCTTTTCCTTTAGAGTCTGGACCTCATAGGCTTCAGAAATCTCCCCAGCAATGCCTCAGTATTTCTCTCACCTCCCCTGGTCAACCCTTAGGCTCTGACCTCTTGAGAAGGTAACAGGTCTGAGTCCAAATGTGGACTCAAGACTCACATCATGGGGCCCCAGCTGTCAGGCATTGGCCTTTTACTGTCTTCAGTTTATTTTAGAGAAGCTTTTAAACAAATTTTACCCTCTCAACCGATTCTCTTTTTTATTACTAATATACACATTTGTTTTCTACATATACAACTACCTTATACATCTCACTTTTTATTAGAGAAGTTGTGTCTTTCACTTTTAGTTCTTTATTTTACATAAACACAAATCATGATATCCAAAGAAAATCTCACAAAGAGCATAATTAAGAAATTGTGAAGACTGTGATTTGTACAGAATTGGGCTCTTAGACACCAGTAAAAGTTAGGAAAAAATTTTTAGAAACTTGGTGAGAATGTCATGGCTAATATAATATAAAAAGCTGTCAAGGTTTGAATGGAATTTGTCAATGAATCTTGTTAGAGGTGATTTCACTTACTAGATAATATTTTTGTGGGTTTAATTTTTTGTCAGTTGTGTTTGAATTTCCTGTTAAATTCAATTCTTAAACTTGAAATCAGACTCACCTAAACTACAGATGTGCTGGAATTAACTTATTATAAGCATCATTTTAGAAGAGTTAAAGTTACCATTCCCAATTGTGAGAATTTCTAAAAGTAGGTGCTTCCTATTCACATCAATTCACCATTAAACATATTATGAGATATAAATCAGCTCTGAAATCATGAGTTCATGTCAAATTTCCATCTTACAATGGTGAAAAATAAATACTCGGTAACAATGGTCATCAGTTAATGTTGAGGAAAACAGAGACCTTACACATCAAGGCTAGCTGTGTACTCTATCAAATGCTTTCTTCTCCTGCTCGGGCTCATAGATTTTTTGACTTGCAAAAATGAAACTGAGTCAATAATCCTAACTATGAACAGCATCTGTGCTTTGGGCATAAATATGCTTTTCAATCTGAATAAATTACATTGCAGTTTAAATTCAGCAGCACATTAAGTGCTTAAATGCTGACAGCTATTAGATGGCAGGGGAGACAAGAATAAAAGGTAAGAAATAAAACACTGCTTGCTTGCTTGCTTGCTTGCTTTAGTATACATATTTGATGCTATGACAGGGTTACGCAATCTTGGAGTCACCTAGTCTGTATTCTTTCTGCAAACATTTATTGAGTACCTAATACTTTTCCTTTTATTTTATTAATATGTCTTTGCTCAATCAACAAGGGTGTAAGTGTTTGAAACCTACTATATTCCAAGCTTTGTGCTAGGTATTGGAAACACAAAAGAATTAGATATATTCCTTCATGGATCACATTCTTTGGGAACATGAGTTTTTAGGGCCATAAACTCCTGCTCCCACCCACTAGATTTGAATAGCAATTTCTCTCATTTCAAATATTCTACATAAATATCTTTGCAAGGGTTATGATCTCTGCCAACAACACAGGAAGGTAGAGGGGAAAGACCCAAACAGGAAAAAAAACCTGTCCTTATATTTAATAATATTGCAAATTTTGATTAAAAAATAATGTGTAGTAAGTTTACAAAGGCAGGCAAAATGGTTTAATGGTCCCCCGACAAGATGCCTCATGTTCTCTCATTCGACATATCAGCATGAATACATCTCTTACCTTCCTTTACTATAAAGTTGCAGAACAAGCCACTAAGACTCAAAAGAAAGTGCAGCTCTTGCTATCATGTGATATCTAATTTATGTTTTAATAGTAATAATATGCATTGGTAAAATGAATTCACTTTTAATATTTTCACATTATTGGTAAGAGTGGCAAGGATTTTTGTGACCCATGTGTGAGGCTTAAAACTCGGGCAGCAGCCTGTGAGGGTGAACTGCCAGGGCAGCCACCCAGCTGCTAGAATAGCTTTTGACCTTAGCTCAGTTTCTTGTGTTCCCTCAATTCAGCATGCCTTGTATCCAATTCATAAGGCCCTCGGCCCGGTACACATATTTCTTGAGCACAGCAGAAAAGATTCCAGAGAACTGCATTCTGTGTTCTTTTTGTATAACTTTGAGTGATAAACTGTAGTGTATAAATAACCCTGCAAATAAAGAGCAGCCATGCTTACTTGTTTGTTTGCTTGCTTGCATGCTTGCTTGCATGTTTGTCTAGAGCAAACTACAACTGTGCCGGTATGAACAAGCTTCCTTCTCTGCCTAAGTTCTTTTTCTGCCTACCTCCCTCGCAAGCTCCTGAGGTAGACGCAGTACACACAGTGCACAAATGAGATACAATAGACACCCCCTACTGAAAATCTAGTCTTTTGAGTCTATTCATACACATAGGGAAAATCCAGGTCCAAGTTGGCAAGCATAGAATCTGTATATCAAAAAGGTAATTTTCCCAACTGTGTTTTCTATTTAGGTTATTAGTAAAACTCTAATAAGGTCTAATTAGGTCTAAAAACACATGGTACTATATTCCCCAAACTCCTAAATGCTACCTCTAATCAGTTCCCTGAAAACAGTAGAGGGAAAACAAATTAGATAAATCAAGGTGACGGACTTTTTGTTAATAATTGTGTTGCTGATTGTAGATAGCAAGGATGGGATTTTTTCCAAAAAAGAAAAAGTCCAGGTAAAAAAAGCACAAATTATCTGATGAAAAATTAAGATCCAACAAGCAATATGCATGTGACATTAGCAGGAATGACAGAAATCTAAGAGAACTCTAAGTTCAACTGATTCTTACCTCAGTGTTATAGTGTGAAGACTGAAATTTCTCAATCTGCACATCCTTTACTTCCAAGGAGGGCTTTAGAACCCATGCCTGAGAAGCAGAAGGAAATGCCAAGCCACCCTCTCCAGATAAAAGAAAGATCTATCACTGTTTCTCTCTTTCTTCCTATGCAAGCCCAGGAGTTCCACACCAGCTAGGAGTCACACAGATTCCTGGTAGTCCATCCCCAGCAGTCTAATCTTAGCTTTAATTGGGGCACTTGCCTTCAGTAAAGCAGTCAGCTACTCACTATGTTCTTAGACTTACTAGGCAAAATATTCATTCAGCACATTTGTTCTTCTTTGCCTCCAAGCAACACTTTTCCTCTCTAGTCTTCAGTAACTCACAGAGTCCCTAACTGACTTTTTTTAATCTTCTTCCTCACTCAGAAACTTCTCTCTTTATCTGTTCTAAAGCTCAGCTGACTAAAGCATACACACACGCGTGCACACACACACACACACAAACGGATGATATTGGACATACAGTGGAGAAGTAGCTTCCTTTACCCTATGCCGGGAAGTTCTTCTGTGCTTTCTCCTTTAATTCTTCCAACTATTATCTAAGTCACATTTTCTTCACTCCTCAGAGAAACTGTAGGAAATAAGATAGATCCCTGTTCTTTGGAATTGTCTTTCTCCTGCCTGCATCGTCTGTGTGTGCTTGGAAATTTTCAGAAAACTGTAATTGAAACTGTTTCTAGATTTGAAGCTAAGGAAGGCAGGAATATCCCAAGTAAATCCTTTCCCTTTCTTATCCTTCTCTTTCGCTGCCCCATCTGTCATGTCTTTCAGTTTTTGTTAGAGCCTTTGTTGTGTCTTTTCTTCTGACTCTAATTCTGGGCCATTAACAATGAATTTTGATGTTTTGTTTTTTGTTTGTTTGTTTTGATGCAATCTAATCACAGTACAGCTGAAAGGGAAATAGTAGGTAGAGACTAAGAGTAATTCAAAAAATGACAGTTTCAAATGGCAGAGGCATGTATAAAATCATGTCACACTCACCTCTTTCAAGTAATTACAGGAGAACCACCGAGGATGACAAGAGACCATTTAATTACAGCCTCTCCAGCTTCCTGGCTGCAGGTCTCAAAAACTATCTTCTACCGACTAACCTGTTTTAAAGTTGTTGAAAAGAATGGAACAAAAATTTATGATATGTCACACATTTCAAAATTGTTCACAAAGATGATGACACCTGTTTTTTTCCCCTCTTGCAGAAACGCAAATTGTACTTCTAAAGAATTTCCCCTTTAACCCCATATGTTGACACAGACGCTGCTACATGTTACCCACTATTTGTTTTGTAATAAAAAATTTGAACATATATGAAAATTACACAAGACAATTGCATCCAGATAACTGCTTAATTAATCATGCAAACAGTAGCCCATTTCTGGATTGATCCATTGTTCTTTTTTTTATTTCTCTGCCTAAATTTTCCTCTTCTGTATGTCAAGTCCTATTCTCTCTCTCTTTCTATTCCTGTAACTTTCTCTTTCTCTCATTCCACACATATTTACTCTCTCTTTTCTATTGTTCTGTTCTCTACCTCCTGCTGCCATTTACTTTCATTTTGTTTTAGCCTAAATTTTTGTCCTCTCAGCATTTAGTTCTCTTTTTATTATTTTTTTCTTTCCAATCAATCTGACTCTACCTTACTGTGACCTCACTCTGCCTCTACTCTGTCCAACAAATTCCTCTCTTTATTGCTCCTTTTTTTTTCTTTTTTTCACTGTCTCTTTCTTCTCATTTCTTTTGGTATTTATGTGCTTTATCATTGCTCTCTTTGGCTTATCTCTTACCTGAGAAAAGCTCCCATGTGTATCTGGCAGTCAAATTTGTACTGACTGCAGGTGCTACGGTTCTTATTTTTCTTGGACCTCAGGCCTTGGAAACCTTTGATTCCTTGAGTAGTGGATCTTGGATGCTTCCTCTAGCCTAATGAATACTCCTAATGTCCCTGGGGCACAGAGTTAGGGGTTAGTGTCAGAGTCAACCAGATCCCCATGGACAGAACAAATGTAAATATTCTTTAACCACAGCTGTGTCAAACACCTATGATCATTATCCTGGGAATTGTAGAAATATGTCCCTGCTTCCATCCAACAGTCTCAGGACTTTCTCAGAAATAATTTGTGTAGATCCATGGCATGCAGTGATAGGTCTTTCCGTTATAAGGCATGTGCTGCTTCTAATAGAACAGGATTTTTCATTATTCATGTGTTTAGTAACCACATTTATTAAGGAAAAACAGTATTTAAGTCTCCATACTAAATATTGTGAAGGAAAAAAACATGATCTGGTTCATCACTATTTCCACAGTGCTTGGTACAAAGCATGGCCATCCAACATATTCTTTTCCTTAATTGATACATTGACTATCCTACCTCTTCACAGTTATTCACAAAATTTAGAAACAGCTTATCAAATTCCATCAAGATATACATTGGACTTCTATTGAGAATGCACGGAATCTATATATCAGTTTGAGGTGAAAACAAATATTTAGAATACCAAATGTTTCAATCCAAGAATATTGGGCTTCTTTAATTTTTCTCAAAATTACTTTATAACTTTCCATGCAGAGATATTACAACTCTTACACTAGATTTTTCCTTAAATAATGATTTGACTTTATGCTAATGTAAATATTCTCTTTTTAAAATATTTGTTGCTGATATACAAAAATAAAATAAATTATTTTGATCTTTTTCTGGAAAAACTGCTACATGTACTTTAAAT
>JAQZBX010048550.1:0-20180 GCA_029593785.1 Cabassous unicinctus
AAAGATAGATTTATTGACCAATGGAACTGAATCAAGAACTCAGAAATAGAACACAGTTGATTGTGGTGTATAATCCTTTTAATATGCTGTTGGATTCTATATGCAAGTATTTTATTGAAGATTTTTGCATCTATATTCATAAGAGAAATTGATTTGTAATTTTCTTTTCTTGTAGTATCTTTATCTGGCTTTGGTATTAGGGTGATGATGGCTTCATAGAATGAGGTAGTGTTCCCTTCTGTTCAATTTTTGGGAAGAGTTTGGACAGGATTGGTGTTAATTCTTCTTGGAATGGTTGGTAGAATTCACCTGTTAAACCATCTGGTCCTGGCCTTTTCTTTGTTGGGAGATTTTTGATGACTAATTTGATCTCATTACTTGTGATTGGTTTGTTGAGGTCTTCTATTTTTTCTTTCATCAGTGTAGGTTGTTTGTGTATTTCTAGAAATTCATCCATTTCATCTAACTTGTCCAACTTGCTGACATACAGTTTTTCATAGTACCCTCTTGATCCTTTTTATTTCTGTGGTGTCAGTGGAGATGTCCCCTCGTTTCTGATTTTATTTATTTGCATCTTTTCTCTTTTTTCTTAGTCTAACTAAGGGTTTGTCAATTTTATTAATCTCAGAAAAACAGCTTTGGCTATGTTAATTCTATTGTTTTTCTATTCTCAGTTTCATTTAATTCTGTTCTATGTTAATTCTTTCCTTCTGCTTGCATTGGGATTAGTTTGCTCTCCTTTTTCTATTTCCTCTACGTGTGCAATTAGGTCTTTGACATCAGCTGTTTCTTCTTCTTTATATAGGCATTTAGTGCTAAAAATTTCCCGCTCAGCACTTCCTTCACTGCATCCCATACATTTTGAATGCTTTGTTCTTGTTTTCATTTATCTCAAGATATTTACTGACTTCTCTTGCAATTTCTTCTATGACCCACTGATTGTTTAAGAGTGTATTGGTTTAACTTCCATATATTTGTGAGTTTCCAGTTCTTTGCCCATTATTGATTTTCAGCTTCATTCCATTATGGTCAGAGAAAGTGTTGTGTATAATTTCAATCTTTTCAAATTTATTGAGACCTGTTCTGTGACCTATCTTGTGGTCTATTCTGGGGAATGATCCATGAGCACTTGAGAAGAATGTATATACTGCTGTTTTGGGGTACAATGTTCTGTATATATCTGTTATCTCTAATTAATTTATATATTATTCAATTTCTCTGTTCCCTTATTGATCCTCTATATAAATGTTCCATTTCCAAGGGTGGTTACTGAAGAATACAACTATATTGTAGAAGTGTCTGTTTCTCCCTTCTGTTTTGCCAGTGTGTGCCTCTTGTATTTTCCCTGATTAGGAGCATAAATATTTGTGATTGTTGTTTCTTCTTGGTGGATTGCCCCTTTATTAATATATAGTGTCCTTCTTTCTCTCATAAGTTTTGCATTTAAAGTCTATTTTGTCTGATATTTGTATAGCTAGCCCAGCTCTTTTTTGGTTACTGTTTGTGTGGAATATCTTTTCCAAACTTTCACTATTTGTGTACTTCAGTCTAAGGTGAGTCTCTTGTAGAGCATATGTAGATGGATCATATATATATGATCCTGTCAATCTGTGTCTTTTGATTAGGGAGCATATTCCTTTAACATTCAGTGTAATTACTGTAAAGGCAGTACTTACTTCAACCATTTTATCCTTTGGCTTTTATATGTCATATCTTATTTTTTCTCTGTTTTTACTCCTTTAGTTTCCCTTACTGATAATTTTCATTTCTTCACCCTTCAACAAACCTTTCTCTCCTGTCTTCCTCCTTTCATCCAGCAGGACTCCCTTTAGTATTTCTTGTCAGGCAAGTCTCTTTTTTATGAACTCTCTCAGTTTCTGTTTATCTGTGAATATTTTAAACTTTCACTCATTTTTGAAGGACAGTTTTCCTGGATTAAGAATTCTTTGTTGGCAGTTTTTCTCTTTCAGTACCTTAAATATATCATACCACTGCCTTCTCACCTCCAAGGTTTCTTATGAGAAATCAGCACTTAGTCTTATTGAGCTTCCCTTTTATGTGATGACTTGCTTTTCTCTTGCTGCTTTCAGAATTCTCTATCTTTGACATTTGACATTCTGATTAGTGTGCATCTCAGAATAGGTTTATTCGGATTTATACTGTTTGAAGTATGTTGGGCTTCTTCAATATTTATATTTATGTCTTTCATTAGAGTTGGGGAAGTTTTGTTTTTTTTTTCCCCCTCAATTGTTCTTTCTGCCCCTTTCCCCTTCTAGGACACCTATGACATGTATGTTTGTGTGCTTCGTGCTGTCATTCAATTCCCTGAGACCCTGCCCATTTTTTTTTCTATTCTTTATCTGTTCTTTTGTCTATAGGATTTTAGATGTCCTATCTTCTAGTTTGATAATGCTTTCTTCTGCTTGTTCAAATCTGCTGTTGTATGACTTTACTGTATTTTTAATCTCTTCTATTGTGACTTTCATTCCCATAAGTTCTGATATTTTTCTTTGCATGATTTTAAATTCTTCTTTATGTTCACCCAGTGTCATCTTAATAGCCTTTATCTTTGTAGCCGTATTTTCCTTCTTCTCCTTTAATTGATTTAGAGGATTTGTTTGAACATCTTTTATTAGTTGTTCCAAATTCTGTGTCTCCTCTGAGTTTTTGATTTGTTACTTTGGTGATATCTTCCTTTTTTTAGTATGGTTTATAATTTTTTGCTAATATCTAGATATCTGATTCCTTGATGGGTTTACTCTGATGGTCAGGCTCTCTTGCTTAGGGCTTAAATTTTGATTGGCTTTGGGTTAAGACTCTTTTTTCACACTTGGCTTGACTTATTCTAGATATTTAGAATTGCCCATATTTAACTGATCAAAACAGGGCTAAGGACCCATGAAGGGGGCACAGAACAGTTCCAAAGGGCTCTTGGGATAGGGTCAGGATAGATGCCAAAAAGTCTTTTGTGTTGGCTCCTCGAAGCTGTGCTTTCCTGGCCTGCCCAGCAGATAATGCTCTTTGGCAAGTCATTCCCTGCAGCCCTGAGGAGGGAGTATGTTTTTCAATCTCCACCTGGTGGTGTTGAAACAATGGCTGTGTGGATCCCTGTCTAGGGTATGCTAGAACTGCGATTCAGAGCCGGTACCCAGTGATCCAAACTCACCAATCAGAAGCCATGGTGTGCACTCAACCCACCCCCACTCCTGTTACTGGGGAGGAAGGCCTGATCTTTCCTCTCCATCCACAGCAGCCAGTCATGGATGAGGCAAGCCTTGATGGTAGGGGATGGGCACTGACCACTGCCACAGAGCTATTCATTCACAGTTTTTTTTGCTGCAGCACTTCAATCTTCCTGTCCCGCTTTTTCCTGAATGCTGTACAGTACTCCCCTGGCCTCTGGAGTCCCAGAACCATTGTTTCAGACAGTTTCTGCCTATTAACTAGCTGTTTTTGTAAGAAGAATGTGTCCTATAGTTCCCTACTCCACCATCTTCCCTGGAAGTTCTCTATTATGTTGTTTTTGACTGGAATGTTCTGTAGATGTCTATTAGGTCTAGTTGACTTACAGTGTTGTTCTAGTCTTCTGTTTCCTTACTGATATTCTATCTAGTTGTTCTATTATTGGAAGTGGGGTATTGAAGTCTCCCACTGTTATTGTTGAGTTGTCTGTTTCTCCATTTTTGTCAATGTTTGCTTCATGTAGTTTTTGGCCCTCTTATTAGGTGCATATGTATTTAAAATCATTATATATTCCTGGTGGATTGACCTTTTTAGCATGATAAAATACCCTTTTTTTCTCTTGTAATATTTTATTTTTTAAAGTCTATTTTGTCTCATGTTATAATAACCACTCTAGCTTTCTTGTGGTTACTATTTGCATGTTATGTTTTTTTCATCCTCTTATTTTCAATCTATTTGTGTAAGTATGTCTTTTGTAGACAGAAAATAGTTGGATCATGTTTTTTGCCTTCTGATTAGTTTGTTTAATCCATTCACATTTAATGTTATTATTGATATGGTTGGATTTATATATGCCATCTTACTTTATATTTTCTATATGTCTTATGTCTTTCTTGTTCTTCTATTCCTCCTTTACTGCTTTCTTTTGCATTAAGTGAATATTTTCTAATGCAGTATTTTAACAATTTTTTCATTTTTTCAAGTAGTTGCTCTAGGGCAGGGGTTCTTAACCAGGATCCATGAACTTGAATTGAAATTCAAAAAAACATTATTCTTGTGGGGCTGTGTTGGTGCGGGTGTGATATATTTATTAAATAATACACAGTATAGTGTGGACTTAGTAAGGAGTCCATGGTTTTCACCTGACTGGCAAAGGAAACCATGGAACAAAAAGGTTAAGAACCCCTGCTCTAGGGGTTCCCGTATACATATTAACTTATCAGAATCAGTTTCAGATTCATACTAGCTCAATTATAGTGATATTTAGAAATGTTCTTCTTACATAGCTCTAGCCCATTTTCCCCCTTTTGTGGTTGTTTCTTTTTTTTACTCTTATCACATCTCTTAATGTTACAAACCCAGCAATACAGGAGGGCTCCTCCCAGCTGTCTTATCCCTCAATTCTCTCCTGTAGGCTAGTCAGCTTATAGTCTAGGTTGTACCATCATTAAGTCCACGCATCTCCTCCCAGTTGCCTTTTACCACAACCTCCACTATTCTTTAGCATGTCCTTCTGCTTGAACTTCTCCATATCCTATTGCAAATACAGTTAGTTCCTTTGGAAAGAGATTAGGTGTTATCTGTTTTATGGTCTGCTTCTCCCTGCAGGCAAAATCTGTTTTCTAGGGCTCTGCAGTCTGTGGTGGGGACAATGTCGGTCTTCTCTCTGAGTGATGGCCCCCACTCTAGAAGCTAAGTGCTTGGTGGAGGAGGGGGACAGCAGCCTGAGGTCCTCTTAGCTTCCTTCTCTTGGCATAGAATCATTGCCTTACAAGTTGAGGTAAAAGTTATCAGGATACCTGTATTCTCAGTGCACTGAGCCCAAGGTAAGTTTCTTCTACAAATGCAAACTGGGCAAATAAGGAAGCCCCCCACCTCTTGACTGTACTGACCCTGGACTTAGCCTCAGCAACAGGTGCCCAGAGACATGCTGAAGAATGAGAGGTGCTGAAGTCTTGCTCTTTTCAGGATGCAAGCCTGCTATCTAAGAGCTGGGGGAAGTGGAAGTCCAGTGGCCTTAGCTGTATCAATCTAGATTCAAGTCTCCACCTCACTGAGCTTGATGGGGAGAAAGATGGAATGGTCTTGGTTCAAAACCATAGACTCTTGCCTTTCTTATTGAATTTTCATAGATTTTCTTGAATAGAGGTTTCTTTATTTGTAGTTTGCTCTTAAGATCATTTCTAGAGTTTTTTTTTTTTTTTTTTTTAAATAATTGTCACCCATTTCACTAGGTAGAGGGTCAGCAGAGCTCCTTATGCTGTCATGCCTGAAGTTGATCTCTCAGGATTTTTTTTTCTTTCAACATTTTTTAAAAAAAGGATTTACCCTTATTGATGCATATAACACTAGTTAATTAATTTTTAATGTATGTATTTTATTTTTAAATTTATTGAAGTATATCATTCATATATAAACATACATAAACAATAAGTGTATAATAATGGTTGTGGACTTACGAAACAAACATGCATAACATCGTACAGGGGCTCACATACCTCACCCTACCACCAATATCTTGCATGGTTGTGAAACATTTTTAACTAATGATGAAAGAGCATCCTCAAAATATTACTATGTGTCTGACCGAAGCCCCGCACTTGGACTCGATCTTCCTCAACTGGGTCTGAACCCCGGCGCTGCCAACATGCCGGCTTACCACTCTTCTCTCATGGACCCCGACACCAGACTCATTGGAAACATGCCACTGTTACCAATCAGAAGTCAGTTCAAAGGACCCACCCCTAGAGAGACAAAAGATACAGATATTGTGGATGACACCATCTATTA
The DNA here is from genome assembly GCA_029593785.1 of Cabassous unicinctus. Taxonomy (NCBI): domain Eukaryota; kingdom Metazoa; phylum Chordata; class Mammalia; order Cingulata; family Chlamyphoridae; genus Cabassous; species Cabassous unicinctus. Next base: position 5,974 of record JAQZBX010048550.1, read on the forward strand.
TTTCAAGGCCAAAGTCTTCTTCAAAAACTGTGAAATTAAGAGTGAAGCTGACAGGACCTTGATATACATAACATTTTTGAGTGTCTAAAGAAACTCCAAAAGTATAATTTTAAAAGCCAAGGCGAGAAAGAAATGTATACACTTGGAATCACTAATTTTCCCATTCCTGGAGAGCCCGGTTTTCCACTTAATGCAATTTATGCTAAACCTGCAAACAAACAGGAAGATGAAGTGATGAGGGCCTACTTACACCAGCTAAGGCAAGAGACTGGACTGAGACTTTGTGAGAAAGTTTTTGACCCTCAGAATGATAAACCTAGCAAGTGGTGGACTTGCTTTGTGAAGAGACAGTTCATGAACAAGAGTCTTTCAGGACCTGGACAGTAAAGGGAGCCTGGGCAACCACCCCTGCACAGCCACAAGCAGTGTTTCACAGCAAGATATACACAGTTCTTTGCCTTTATTTCAAAAAGTTTTATACAGAAAAGAGAAGAGAACACTTGAAAAGCTCTTTTTCAAGAATTTGGATGGGGAAGGGGAGAGTGGATTGTGGAAGGGTAATTTGAAATTTTTTGCAGTATTAAGCTGGTGCTTAATAATAATAAGTAATAATAAAGAAATTTATAACATTAAAAAAAATATTACTATGAACCAAAGTATCTTACATTTGGTGTATTTTTCCCCAACCCATTCTATTATTATTTTTATATCATTTATACATGAACATACATAAACAATAAGTGTATAGTAAAAGTTGTCAACTTACAAAGCAAACATGCATAACATCATACAGGGCTCCCATACATCAACCCACCACCAACACCTTGCATTGTTGTGAGACATTTGTTACAAATTATGAAAGAATTGCTTCAAAATCTTACTACTAACTATAGTCCATATCTTACATCTGGTGTTTCTTTCTCTGAAACCACCCTATTATTATTTTTTTACATATATTTTTATTACAGAAGTTGTGAACTTACAAAACAATCATGCATATGTGCAGAATTCCCGTACAGCACCCCTCCATCAACACACCACACCGTGGTGGAACATTTGTTACAGATTATGAGATAATATCATCAGACTACTACCACTAACCATGGTCCACAGCATACATTTGGCACACTTTTTCCATACCCCACCCCCATTATCAACACAGTGCATCTTTGACATAGATGTATGAGTTTACAGTATTGCTGTTAACCACAGTACATTGGTCACTCCAGTTGTATTTTTCCCATGCTTCTCCACATTCCCACCACCCTGCAATAGTGACATACATCTGCTCTAGCTCACAAAGGAACTCTTGCATCTGTACCATCAACCACAATTCTCACCCACCTCTGGGTTTACTGTGTTATTCAGTCCCTAGATTATTCTCTAGATTTCTTTCAATTGACATTTACATCCCTAGACTACCCTTTCCAGCCACCTTCCCATTTATAAACCAGCTATTACTCATTGTAATGTGTTACCATCAACTCTGTACATTTCCAAACTTTTACAATAACGTTAATGAAAACTTCTACATATATTAAGCATCAGTAGTTCACATCAGTCCTCCTTTTATCTCCTTTAAGAATCCATCACCTACTACCAGGTCTTGAAGATGTTTCCTACATTTTCTTCTAGAAGCTTTATGATTCTTGCTTTTATATTTAGGTTTTTGATCCATTTTGAGTTAATTTTTATATAAGGTGTGAGATGGGGTCCTCTTCCTTTATTTTGGCTAAGGATATCCAGTTCTCCCAACACCATTTGTTGAATGGATTGTTCTGCCCGAGCTGGGTGGGTTTCATAGGCTTGTCAAAAATCACTTGACCATAGATGTGAGGGTCTGATTCTGAACGATAAGTTCAGTTCCATAGGTTTATGTATCTGTCTTTATGCCAGTACCATGCTGTTTTTACCACTGTAGCTAGGTAATATGATTTAAAGTCTGGAGGTGAGAGTCCTCCAATTTCAATTTTCCTTTTTAAGAAGTTTCTCGCTATTTGGACCCCTCACCCTTCCAACTAAATTTGATAGTCATGTTTTCCATTTATTTAAAAAATGCTGGTGGAATTTTTATCAGGATTGCATTGAAACTATATATCAGTTTGGGTAGAATTGACATCTTAATGATATTTAGTCTTCCAATCTGTGAACATGGAATGTTCTTCCAATTATTTAGGTCTTTTAAAATTTCTTTTAACAATGCATTGTAGTTTTATGAATACAGGTGTTTTCCATCCTTGATTAAGTTTATTCCTAAATATTTGATTCTTTTAGTTGAATTTTTTCCCTGACTTCCTCCCCAGATTGCACATTACTAGTATATTTTAAGCTCTAATTCATCTGATATAAATATAGCTACTCTGCCCTTTTTTTTGTTTGTTTGTTTGTTACTGCATGCATGGAATATCTTTTTCCAGTCTTTCACTTTCAATCTCTTGGTATCCTTGGTTCTAAGGTGTATCTCTTGTAAACAGCATGTAGATGGCTCATATTTTCTTATCAATTCCTCCAGTCTGTGTCTTTTGATTGGGGAGTTTAATCCATTAACATTCAATGTTATTACTGAAAAGGCAGTTATTTCACCCATTTTGACCTTTGGGTTTTATCTGTCATATTTTTTTTCCACCACTCTTTTAAGACTTTTAGTTACTTTTACTGATATATCTTCATTTCTAGACTCTCTTGCAAGCCTCTCTCCCATCTTTTCTTTTCTGACTGTAGCACATCCTTTAGTATTTCCTACAAAGTTGGTTGCTTGGTTACAAACTCTCTAAGTTTCTGTTTATCTGTGAATATTCTAAACTTGCCCTTATTTTTGAAAGACAATCTTGCCAGATATTAGATTCTTGGCTGGAAGTTTTTCTCTTGTACTATCTTAAATATATCATACCACTGTCTTCTTGCCTCCATGGTTTCTGATGAGAAATCAGCACTTAATCTTATTGGGTATCCCTTATATGTTATGCATTGCTTTTCTCTTGCTACTCTCAGACATTTGACATTCTGATTAGTATGTTTCTTGGAGCTGGTCTATTTGGATTTATTTGGATTGTGCTTCTTGGACACGGATACCTGTGTCCTTCAATAGTGTTGGGAAGTTTTCTACCATTATTTCTTCAAATATTCCTTCTGTCCCTTTTCCCTTCTCTTCTCCTTCTGGGATGCCCATGACACGTATGTTTGCATGTCTCTTGCTGTTGTGTATTTCCCTGAGACCTTGTTCAATTTTTTCCATTCTTTCCTTCATCTGTTCTTTTGTATGTTTGATTTCAGAGGTCATTTCTTCAAGCTCACCAATCCTTTCTTCTGCCTCCTCAAATCTGCTATTATATGATTCCAGGGTATTTTTAATTTCATTTATTGTGCCTTTCATTCCTGTAAGATCTGCTATTTTTCTGTGTATGCTTTCAAATTCTTCTTTGTGCTCATCCAGTGTCTTCTTAATATCCTTAATCTCTTTAGCTATCTCATTGAATTTATTATGGAGATTTGTTTGAACATCTATGATTAGTTGTCTCAACTCCTTTATGTCATCTGGAGGCTTATCTTGTTCCTTTAACTGGGCCATATCTTTCTGTTTCTTGGTGTGGATTGTAATTTTTTGTTGGTGTCTTGGCACCTGGCTTACTAGATGTATTTATTCTGGGTGCAGTTTCTCTCTTTAGTTTAGGGCTTTTTTGCCCTTTCTCCCTTGCTGTTTGTGTAGTAGTAGCTAAGGATTTAGTTGGTGCTGTAAGCTGTGGAGGCTCAAGCTGCTGTATTGCCCCCGGAACCAGTGAAGCTTCTCCCACCTTTCTCCTTTGCCAGGGGTAGGGACAGAGCCACAGCTGTGTGTAATAATCCAAGTTGTGCAGGCCTAGCCTGTAGTTTCCCAGAGAGACTGATGAAGCTTCATGCACTTCCTCCCCTTCTGGGGCAGGGATGGAGCTGCAGGGGTGGGCAGCAATCTATAACTTTCAGGTCCAAAATGACTGCAGTTGTCCCGGTAGACTTTCAACTATTCAGTCTGTGCCAGCCGAATGTACCTGTAGTTACCCGGAGAGGCTGGCGGGCTTCCTCCCTGCCAGAGGTGGGCCTAAAGCCTTGGCTAGGGCTGCAGGTCGATCTGAGTGGACAGAAGCCGGTCAGCCAGGCTTCCTCTCATGCCGGGGGCTCCAGCTTCCTTCTGACTTGGACAGGTTCAAACTTTATCTGTTCTTAGGGTTATACTTTAGCCAGTCGAATTTACTAATCAGTAGCTGAAGTCGGTGCCCAGCTGTCTCTTCCTGGAAATGGAGCTTCCAATTCCAGCTACAGAATAGCTCCTGAGGTGTCTTGTGCCGCTAGAGTAGGATGATCACTGGCCTCCGCGCTGTGGTCTGTATTTTCCCAGAGAGGCTGGCGCAGCAGCCCCCATGTTCCTCCCAGCCAGAGTTGGGGCTGGGGCTTAGGCTAGAACTGTATTCCAAAGGATGGAAAGAATCAGGTCCCTACCAGCACTGTGATTTTCAGTCCGCCCCACTTTACCTTATGGCAGGGGCGGAGTTAAAATGGTGGGTACCGGCCTCTGTCTGACTTGGACAGGTTCAAACTTTAGCCGTTCTTAAGAATATTCTTTAGTCCACTGAATTTACTCATCAGTAGCTGAAGCTGGTGCCCAACTGTCTTTTCTTCCCCCGTTTTTGGGAAGTGGAGCTTCCAATTCTAGCCATGGAATAGCTTGCGAGGCGGCTTGTGCCTCCAGGGCGTGGAGTGCTCTACTTACGAATCTTCTCTGCAGATATGTAGTCTCCTCCTTCCGTTCTTTCAGAATATCTTGCAGGATACTCTTCTGGTCTCCTGGAGCCCTCAAACAGATGCTTTAGATAGCTCTGGGTGATTACTAACTGCCCTGTAGAGCAAGCTGACTCTAGGAGCTCCTTACTCTGGTGCCATCTTGCTGGTTCTAGTCAATTAATTTTTACTAGTGTATGCTGTTTTACCACTACTGCATAGTATTCTATTGCATGAAAAAAGTACACTTTATTTAACTATTTTCTTACTGAAGGATAATTATGGTGGTTCCACTCTTTCATTAGAACCAGTGCTGCAGTGTACATTTTTGTGTATATATTTTTGTGCACATGTATAAAGTTTCTCTAGGGTAGACATCTAGAAGTAAAAATTTTAGATTATTGAGTAATGTTACAGCAAGTTTTACTTAGTATTGCCAAATTACCTTCAAAAATATTTGGATGAATTTGTACTTCCACCATTCCCAGCAACAGTGTTATCAAACATAATTTTTGCAATTCTGATTAGTCTGATTAGTGCGAAATGATTCTTTTATTAATTTGCATTTCTTTGATTGCTACTGAGATTGGGCAATTTCTCATGTGTTCATCTACAATACTTGTTTCTTGTTTTGAAAATTGTCTGATATTATACCCTTTGCCCATTTTTCTGTGCTTTTTATTTTTGGGGGGAAGAGTGGCAGGGGAGATTGATTTGTAGGAAATCTTTTATATTCTGGCAGCAATATCTTATTGGTTATATATGGGTTGCAAATTTATTCTTCCAATTTCGGAGCCATAGCTGATAGACCTATACGTGACACATGACTCAAGCTGGACCAACAGAATTCTTTCCCTGAAAGAAACTTAGAACACAGAGTTATGTTTGTAGCAGGGTTCTAGAGAAAAGATTATGGTCTCTTTCTTCTGAAGTCCTCAAAGTTACCCTAGTGTCTTCTCTTCTAATGTCATATCTTTCTGTGATTCTGTGAAATCTCTCACTATCTTTCTAAAACCCACCTCCTTTTAAAAATTATTATTATGCTATATGGAGACAATTTCTGTTGTTTCTAACCACAGAAACAAATTTTGAAAACCCTTTAACTAATTCAATTGTCACATTTCTGGCCTAGGTAATTGCTCTAATAGTGGTGCCATTAGCTAAAATAGGGATAATAGGAGAGAGAGCGAGAGCAGGGAGCAAGTTTAGAGGGAAGATAACTGGTGCAGTCTTAGACATGTTATTGTATTTCCTGTGGAGTATTCAAGTAGAGCTGCCCAGGAAGAGTGTGAAGTGTGATAAAGAAAAAGGACTAAGAATAGTACCCTAGCAAACATTAACTCTTAAAGGAAAGGAAGAGTAAAAAGATCTAAGATGATGTAGCCAGAGTTCTAGGAGAACTCAAGAAGAGATTCCCAAGGGAATAATTAACAGAATGAACAAGAGAGTTGAGGCCTGAATTTCAAGCAGGGAATAGTTAATCACAAGTCAAGTAAGATTTGGCAATGAGGGGGTTATCAGTGACCTGGCCTACATAGTGTTTGAGGCTGGAAACAAGACTGTAGATAGGCAAGGAGTAAATGGGAGGTTAGGAGGAGGAGGAGTATAAACCATTATTTTGAGGAGCTTGATGTGAAAGGAAGCAGAAAGAAGATGAAATTTAGAGGGAGTTGCTAGGTTGGCGGGGGGGCACAGTTAAAGATGTGGGCTAGTTGTATATGTTTATACATGAAGGAAAGGATCCAGAAGGAGAGGCAAAAGGAAACATAATTTCTAGGAGACAGGAGGGAATGGAGCGGAATGGACTTAGCCTTTTCTTTTAAGAAGGAAAGAGAATAAAGATGTGTTTTGTCACATGGTAAATGATATATAAATGATTATAATATAAGATAAGATTATAATGGTAGGAGGTTACAAAGGAGAGAGCTAGTAAATCTTTGTCTTTAAAGGGGAGACCTCAACCAGGAGGTTCATTTTGATCTGGTATCAGACTGCCTATCAGTGTAGCCTGATTACCCAGGGAACAATAGTAATGTGCTTTGTCACCTCATGGTCCTTGGGATCAAGGATTTTTTAGATTTGATGCAGTTTTTAGGACCTCTTTCCTCAACTGTATTAAAATATGGTGGATAGTGCAGAAAATAAGTCTTGCTTACCTTACACTTTTTTCATAGTTCCATGTACAAATTCCATGAGGAAGCCTCGATTCTCCAGCAGGGATACCCTATGAACTGAGCAGTTTCTCTTGCAGTACTTGCCAACCTTTTTCTATATCAGGACACAGAAAAAGTTATGGTATTTGTTCTGAACACTGGGGTGAACTGGCTGCTTGCAACTGTCAGGCTTGAATGCTCTAAAGCAGGGTTCTTAACCTTTTTTGTTCCACGGACCCCTTTGCCAGTCAGGTGAAAACCACAGATCCCTTAGTAAGTCCACACTATACTGTGTATTATTTAATAAATATATCACACCCGCACCAACACGTCCCCACAAGAATAACTGTTTTTTTGAATTTAAATTCGAGCTCATTGACCCCTTGTTAAGAACCCCTGCTCTAAAGACTAAGGGCTTCAATATCTCAGGCACACATGGGCACACCTGTAACTCACTCTGGGCACACCGTTGTGCCATGGCATACCAGTTGGGATCGCTGCTTTAGGGTATGTTCCCACATATTTTAATGTCTTTTCAGTTTCTGCTATATTATAAAGGACTTTTCTCTTCTATTAAAATTCTTACCAAAACTATTCATTGTGGTATATGGAAAGATGCTTAAATACTAAAAGCAGATGGCTTGCTGTGACCTTACGTATCTCCTTCATAAATGTGTATGCTATCCTAAAGAACCATCTATATTCAAACATATTTTATAGGCTTATAAATTATCTCATTGTGAAGTTCTTTCCTGTTTCTCAATATATAAAATCTGCTATGTGTCACATCTTATACTTTAACTCTTTCTCTTTCAGAAACTAGAAAAAGATTTTTCTTTTACAAGTTAGAGTAGTATTGTGCTATGAGAAAGCATGCTCATTACACCAGACACTATGGTGTAGTGTATACTTAATACATTCATCAGTAAGGTTGATATATGCCAGTAGGAAATAAGTTATCTTTGTTTTTTAATTTCAAAAATAAATTTTAGGCTATTCTCCCATGGACATATGCTTTTATGAAGTGCTATTTTTGTGATTTTTAAAAAATCCTCATTTCCAGTTGTGTGTAATTTTATGTTTGGTCCCTGGAGATTAAGAAGTATCATTAACTGTAAAGGCACTATGTATTTAGAAAAAATTGTAGGAAGATAAGAACTTGGCCTTTCTTATTTAAAATGCAACAGAAAGAAAAATACAGGAATGTATTATGCAAGGAAGTGTTGAGTTGTATGGAAAATTGTGTTTTAAGACCTTCTGTAGATCTATGTCAGTGTCTGAGAAAGAGAGGATAATTAGTGCCTGCACTCTCAGTCATATCAGACTAAAGGTAATGGGGTGTAAGAAATGGTTCATTAGGCTCTCTCAAGTACTTTTACTGTGTCCATACTATTTATACCAGCAGAAAAAATTCAGTCTTTAAAATCAAGTCTAAGTATTAGCCCTAGATTCTTCAATATGAAAAATAACATTGAGTAATGATCCCTTGAAGTCAAATGAAAAAATGTACATAAAAAACTGACCGTGTTTATTGGCTTATATGTCACCCACGCTGAACACTGACAATGTCTGACCTCTTCCCTTCTTGGCTCCATACCTGATGTGATTCCAGGAGTTTGGGGTGGTGGAGGGAGGATGTGAGATCAGAAACCGGTTAGCTAAGAGCAATCACTGTCCATTTAGAGATTTTAATTGAAAAGGAACTTTGTTGCAAAACATCTCCTTACCTGGGGTGGGATGGGAAATAGGTGAGGGGAAAGGAAGCAATATTGAGGCTATGGTTCTCTTTCCTAGAAAATTGTCTGTGTGGCAGATAGGAAAATTGGGTCAACTGCAGAAGTTATATGGTCTGCCCACAAACTTGCTCAAAATTATGCTCAGAGAGGTACTGAGGCAGAGGTAGTATTGGGAAGGAGTATTTGAAGTACCCTGGCCCACCTCTAGTTCTGATGGAAATTTCTGAAGGCAGTTTCTTTGAATCCTGTTAACCCTCCTGATCCTCCCCCGCTCATAAAACTGCTGAAATATACTTCTAAGCTTTGGTGCCAATGATGGGCAGACATTAGAAGCTATAGATGGAAATTCTGTGCCTGAAGATAGAACAGTTCCTTGGCCTATGGAGACACCATAAAGAGTTGATAGAGGGAAGAGCTACCAGAGTTAGCAACCTGGGATAAACTGCATATCTGATTCTTCTGTAAATGAGTACCTTCTGCAAATTTAGAGAATAGGGATAAAATTGAATAATGTATAATTTCTGTATTGAGTGAGGCCTATTAGTGTTCTGAAAAACTCATCAAATTAGGAGTATCTTACAGGAGACAAGGACAAGTCCAATACTTGACTTCTGCCTGGTTTAGTCTCTTAAAAGAGCCCATTAGTTTCTGGACCCCTTAGCCTTGCAGGTAGCTGGGCAAAAGTAGTGAAAGCAGCTCTGTCCTAGACCTTTGATTGTAAGTCCTTTGATGTCAATGACATGTCTGAATAGTGGCTTGGTGGTACCATCTACAGTTGCAGAGTGAGTAAATGTATTTTTTTTGTTTGATTGGTGTATACTTAATACATTCATCAGTAAGGTTTATATATGCCAGTGTGATAGGAGAGAAGGATTGGTCAAGGGGAAGGGAAAGCATAGAAAATACATAGGGACTGCTCATTCCTTTGTGCATGTAGCAGAGACCCTGTTTTATGTATCAATTTTGGAGTTGGACTGATCTAATGAAAGAAATATGCTGAAAATCAAAGACTTATCATAGTTACTGAAAAACTCAGTTGTCAATGGATATTTTGATTAATAAATGCCAAATAACTAGTTTAAAGAATTATTCAATGAAATTTATTGCTTTAAGAAAGTTTGCCTTGATTCAAATAAATGTTTCGAAATAGTAAAATTTCAGGGCAGTGGGAAAGATATTTCTTGATTGACAAAATTTTTTAGTACTTTTAATAACTATCATATTATTCTACTCTCCTTAAGACTGGCCTTGTCTTCATTTACTCTCAAAATATGTCAGGAAATTAGGAAATGGTTAGGTAAATATTGTCATTGGGAAATGTCTCTGTTATCACTCACTGCTATTTATTAGATATTAGGAGTTCCAGATTGAGTTAAAAGTCCACAACATTAAACAAGAAAATTAACCCCCCTTGAAACTAACTTTTTTAGAGTTAGAGCTCTTGTGAAGCAGCAAAGACTACTAAATAATCATGAGAACTTTTCTTATTGCTGTTAATTTACATAACTGGAATGGATACATATAAACAAAATTGAGCACAATATTTGAAGTAAAAAGGCCTGGATTCAAGTTTTAGCATTGCTGCATCCTAGCTATATCTCTTTATTTCTGAGTACTTCGTTCATCTGTGAAATAGGTAGAGTAATATCTCATCTTAGTTACTGTGTAACATTAAAATAAATAATATCCCTCACAATGGAAGGGTGTTGCTTGTTCCTAAGTGCTGTAAAAACTAAAGAGTAATAATGGTGGTTGTTATTGTTAAAGACAGGTTTATAAAGTGAACTTTCTCATCCCCCTTTCAGCCTGTCTTCCTTAGGAGTTTTACATTTTCTTTCAAGTTTCAAGATTCATTTTATCCCAAATACACTAACTCGCTAAGTCTAGAGAAACCTGGTTTTTAGACCTCCCTAAACCAATAGTTGCTTGCAGAATTGTGTGACTCAGAAGCCTAGCATCTTTCTTGCTTACTCAGGCACTAAGAATGCAAATATTAAACCAGTTTCTTCCATTGGAAAACAACAACAACACACTTTTCCCCCTTTCCCTGAGAATTGGGACTTAAACACATTAACAGCAATTAGTACTAGAGCCAAGAATTCAGGTTTTGATCAAAACTACGGTTGACATTTGCTCCTGGAAGAGAGAGTGAAAAATGGTCCATAAAGTTTCTATTAGCATCAAAAGCAGCAACATCTGCTCCAGTCCACAAAGCTTCAGGGTCTACCACAGAGGAAGAGAATGTTCTCTGCAAGCTAAGAATTCAGCCAGCAGTCCAGTCCACAGTCTTCCTTGCTTGGCATTAAAACATTGAAGGACATCATCATTTCCAGCAAAAATGTGGAGAAGTCTTATAGACCAAGATGTGAGCCTAGTATTTTTTTTAAAGATTTATTTTTTTACCTGATCCATTTTAAAAACCCCTTCCCCATTTGCTGTTTGTCCATTTGCTGGGCAATTCTGTGTGTCTGTTTCATCTCTTCTCATCCTCCTCCTCCAGTCTTCACCAGAATTCCATCCTGGAGACCTCCGATGTAGGAGAGAGGTGTTCTAGCCATCTGCGCCACCTCAGCTCCTGGTTTTCAGAGCTTTCGGAGCATCTCGTCTCTCCTTTTACGTCATCATCTTGCTGCATGGCTCCCGGGGCCTGGCGGCTCACCGGTGCACAAAGCCTGGCAGCCCATGTGCCTTCTATATATATATATTTTTTTTATTTTACCGGGAGGTCCCGGGGATCGAACCCAGGTCCCTCCATATGGCAAACAGACGCCCAACCATTTGAGCCACATCGGCCCCCTGAGCCTAGTATTTTGCATAAACCTGGTTAAGGAAAGTTGCAAGTGCAGCCACCTGAAACAAGTTCTGCCAAATGCATACATTTCACAAATGCTGTTCCCATTTTTCTTCTTCTTCTCTCTCTCTCTTTTTTTGTTTCCTCCTGCCACAAATATTTGCATAATTCAGTGTAGAAGTTTGTGTCCTACAACTCTTTAGGGCTGCTGTACTGGGATAGTCACTTTGGATATTACCTGACTATTAAAAACAAACACCTTTTCCAAACAACGCTGTGGTTTTCAGTTACATGAGTTCACCCTCCCATTCACCCCCCTCGCAAAATTCAGGGGAATTCCAGACCATTTTGCAATTAGTTAAGGATTATATTTCCTTATTTTTATTAATTTTATGTAAAGTGGGATTTATCAGTGGAGCATTCATTGACACTGACTTCAATTTATTCTGATGAAACTGACTGACATCTGTGTGTGCTCTTCATCAGTCATAATTTAAACCATTCTTAATTGCATTAAATGTAAATTAAGACATTCAATTTCAGCCATTATTTTTCATAAAACACTGTGAACTGAGTTTTAGTGGGTCATGAGATCTTACATTCAGGATAAATAGAGTAAATTCAAAACTTACCATTGATGTTCATATTTCACCCTTTGTCAACTATTTCTTTTGTTGCTTACTAGATTGGAACAATTAATTTGCTTTCTGAAGGGACAGATGACTAAGGAAGATGTAGTTGAAGTTTTTAACAAATGGTTTTTATCATTTTTACAGCTTGCCTATTTCCAAATGTTTTAAATATGTGATTTTTAAAGATGCTTAATTAACTATTGATCTGTTTAAAGTTTAAACCAAATGATAATTTGAATTGAGAGTGCTAAGTTGAGTTCTCTGATTTGGAAGTCACACCTTTAAATCTTTGTATTTTAAGAATTTAGGATTATATTTATTTGAAATGGCATTGCTAAATTTAAAATTTCAAACTATGGCTTAGTCATACTAATGTAAAAATCAGCAACATTGAAATATATTGTTACATACTACATGACATTTTATAGTAAAGTACAATTTTCTCTTTTCTTGATGAAAGTTGCGTTTTCTAAATAATTTATTCTGGTTTCATTTGTAAGCAACTGACTTAGCTCCTGCAATTCTCACCACTGAATGGGAACAACATCTTTTAGTTATATAATGATTAGAGTAATGATGTTAATTGTTAGTAGTAAATAATAATAGACATTTGTTTGATATCTTTTCATGAGAAAGTATATAAATCCTTGGTTAATATTTTTCCCTAAAGAAATATTCAAATAGTACATTTCATGATGGAGAGCCTGAGAGAAGTCAGGCCCACTGTTAGCAAGTATTAATTTTGAATAGAATAAAGCATCAAATAGTTGTGGTTGGGAGATTGGATTTGCCTGGGTTCCTATGTTTATTTTTATCTAGGGAAGTATGGGAACACTTTTATGGGTGGAGTTTTTGTTTTAATTGTTTTGCTAGTTTGTTTTAATCTTTGACTTTATCTACAATACTACACACTGCATTATTCTGAGAGAGAAAAGGAGATTCTAGGATCTTCTGGATCTGCCCATTTGCTAAGATTAAATTGTATTGTGCAGTCCCCACAGGGTGTGTGGATTTATTTAAGAGAACCTTCTTCCTCCACTTACTCTAACTGATGGTGAGAGATTTCCTTTGATAACACACCAGCTAGAACTTTGTCTTGTCATTAAGGCTGTTTGTTTTCTAAATAAAAGTTGATCAGCAGACAGTGAGTGCAAAACAACGAGGGGGGGAGGAGATAAAGAAATCTTAAAAAAAAAAAAAGTTGATCAACAAAGAAAAGGAAACTGGCACACTTGCCTTCATTACTCATGTAGTAAAATTTCATATGACTATTGTATATGACATTTACATTCCCATGTCAGTTCAACTGATGGAGAATGAAGTGTTGCAATGAGTCTGGAGATGGGTAGTGATGCAATCATCCTACCAGTTTCTTGCTATTAATATATGTCTCTTACTCATTTTTAAAGATAGCACAAATGAGAGTACTGAATATAAATGGCTTTTGTAAGTCATTCAAGTCAGTGAAGCATGTCATTGTTTGCAGTCTGAATTCCACGAGAGCCCCGGCTGGTTGATAGACACACCATATATTTTTCTCATAAATAAAAAACACAAACAATATTCTCAGCGTTTAATGAGTATTAAACGTATTGTATTATAAAATAATACAATATAAGATGGTTTCCAAAGATAAAACTAGTTGCATGTACTTAATAGTATGACCTTAGTGTGTCATCTTTAGAATGTGTAAAGCCCATGTAGAAAGGCATTGTTAATTTATTTCTCCAGATGTAACATTAACAAACATTTTATTATGATTTATTTTTTGGCTCCTTGAAAGATGAAGTAACTTCTTTAGTATTAGCATTGCTAATGATTTTAATGAGGCATTAAAATGTTTCAGTATCTTAGGAACATTTTTCTTTTTTTAGCATTATTTCATTAATATTTCAGAGGAATTTTAATGTTAAATTGATGAAAGAACCTGAAAGCATAATCCACAAAGTGTCAAAGTGCTTGAGCAGTGGGAAAGAACCAGAGAAAGGCAAAGCACAGAGACGTGATGAGGTCTGATGAGATGCCCCTGCACTGGGAACACTCAATGACATTATAGTCTGTTATTGCGGAAATGAAAACAAAAGCAATTTTATCTTCTTGCTCAGGGTTTTCCTTCCACAGTCAACAGAAATCTAGCACAAAT
>JAQZBX010048551.1:0-20170 GCA_029593785.1 Cabassous unicinctus
AACCTCACGGCAGGAAGCGGGTGTGGCGCAATGGATAGAGCACCCGTTTACCATATGAGAGGCCCCGGGTTCGCTTCCCGGCGCCTCCTTGTGAGGGCAGGCCGGCTTGCGCGGCGCCGTGGGCTGATGCGGCAAGACCTCACAGCAAGGGGGAGATAAGCAGACACAGAGAAGACACGCAGTGAATGGATACAGCAGCACAAGCAGCAAGGGGGGATAAATAAATAAAATAAATAAATCTTTATTAAAAAAAAAAAAAAGATATAAGTCTCTGAGAAATATATTTAACAGGTATGTTGAAAATTATAGATGCAAAGAAAAGGAGTAGAAGAATCATGATTAGGATTATAAATGAGTATAACTGTGTTATACTGGGGAAATAGACTTTCATATATTCCCAAATAGAGCCTGCTGAGGGGGTGTTTATCCACACATGACATAAGTTTGTCCTCCCATGGAACTCTATGCCTAACTTTATCATAGTATTTATCTCAATAAATTGTAATTATCCATTTATTTTCTGTATTGCTTATTAGATTCTAACTACCATAAGAAGGACAGTATCTGTGTCATAACATATCATAGTTCCTGGCACATAGCAGGCTCTCAAGAGGCTTGCTGAATGAAAGAATGAATTGCATTATTTATTCACTTTTTTTTTTTTTTTTAGGTACTGGGGCCGGGGATTGAACCTGGGACCTAATATGTGGGAAACCAGTGCTCAACCACTGAGCCACATCGGCTCCCCTGAGTTGGCTTTTTTCATTTGTTTGCTTGTTGTTTTTTGTTTGTTTGTTTTTAGGAGGCACTGGGGACCAAACCTGGGACCTCCCACGGGGGGAGCAGGCGCTCAACCGCTTGAGCCACATCCGCTCCCCTGAATTGCATTTTAACTTTCTGTGCCATCAGACTCTAAATTCATTGAGTGCAGGGAATGAAATTTTAATCTCTGTAATTCCTGGTCCTAACACAAAGCTTTGTACCTGGTAGATGCTTAATAAATAACTGCTGAATGAAATGACTAATCATATGTCAACTCCAAGTATGATCAGAGTACTTTTAAAAGCAGTTACCTATTGACTTAATAATTTATCTGCTGGGGATATCACAGTAAGTTAAAAACTACATAATCTACGCAGTTATTTATAATCTGGGGAGGCAAGCTAAGAAAAACCAAGTACACAAAGCATTGCTCATTAGCGTAAGTGCTGTGAAGTAAAGAAACCCTAGTGTGAGACAGGGAACCAGAGGACCTGCTTCACATAAGGGAAACAGGGACTATTTCTCTGGAGATGTGGCATTTAAGCTAACATTTTCAGAATAAGGAGACCAGCCATGCAAAGAATGGAGAAAAGAGTTTTGTAAGTAGAAGAAACAATATGCAAAAGCCCTGAGTTGGGAGAAAAAAAATAAACTTAGCATGTTTGAGAAATTCAGAAAATGCCACCAGTTCAACAAGGTTTGGCAATGAGGAATGACGGATTTATATCTGAATCTAAGGGGTGGATTTTCCTTGCTATAATCACAAAGCCATTGTTAGCTAATTACCATCACTATTATTTCACATTGTTCAATAATGGTCCTGTTCTCTGGGCAAAAATGTAGAGAAAAAGTGGTAACTATTTCATATAGTATTTTCCATTATCATAAGAAATATAAAGCCTGTGCCAGGCTGAATCAAATTAAACCAGGGATAGAATGTGACCAATAAGCAAGTTTATGATCCTGAACTCAATGAAAGTCTCCATAATAATAAGTTCTAATAAACAATGTTAGCAATGATTAATATAGTTCTTTCCTTTACTCATTTAATGACTAGTTGCTGAATTCCTTGTATGCTATTATGTGCCAGGCACTATGGTAAGTGCTGTGGGAATAGAAGGAACTGGTGTTAAAAATGAGTGAGATAGCTTTTCTGTCATTGTAGAACTTGGAGTTAGACGATTATGCTCCTATTTCCCGTTAACTCTAAAATTAGCCTTTTCCATAGAAAAAATAGGGTTGTTCTTAGCCACTTTGGAAGGGTCTGTTTACATGTCAGTTCTGCCTCATGAAACATGTAACCTTGGCTCAGAGAGAGCCACCTCATCAAATGACAGCCATATGCCAGACTGTTCTGGTTTCCCAGGAGACAACAACTATGGGGTATCATGTTTTTCTGTTGGAAAGACTCTTAAGAAGGGAACAAATAACCAGCATGGCAACAAGGTTCTCGACAATGGAGCCTAAGCAGTGCTCTTAAGAGCCCCTGAAGCCACGGGAGACACAGGCTGAACTGAAGAGCCTGCCTTCTGTGATACCTTTCTTTTTTTCTGGATGGAATCATATTTCAGATTTAGGGAGTTACAACTTTCTAGAAATATGATCAAATTTAAATAAAAAAACTATATTTTGAGATCATTAGAAATTAAATTACAAAAAGAGGGACAAAGTATTGACTCTTAAAAAAAAACTGCAATTGGAGAATAAACAGTTTTTTAGGAATTAAACACATAACAATTTAAACAAACAATGTTAACAGATTTTATGAAATAAAACTAAACCCAAGAGATTATTGTGAGTTTTTACTGCTTGGCAAAGAAACATATGTGTAACAGATTTGTAATCTTGTAATTGTCAAGACTGAAATTATTTGAAATCCCAAAAATCTAGATCCAAAATCATACTTTCCAATTGACCGCCTTTCACTTGACTGAAAAATAAAACAAATCAAAAGTCAAATACGACTGATAACACAGTATTTGCGGGGAAAACACTCAAACAACAAACATCTATACTCAGATTTACCAGATAGAATTACTAATATACATAATACAAAGGAAAAATATAATACCTCATTCATCTTAAAGGCTGAGGTGTCAGCCAAAACAAATATGTCAATTCCAATTAACTAAAGTTCATAAATTTTAATAATAAGAGAGTCCCATAGATTCTTATTCACAGACCTTTTATTTTTATCTTAGATTCAGTTCTAACAAAATTCTCTGTTTACTCTGTTATAATGTATTAGAAATATCAAAGAAAGAAGAGAGATGATGTAGCTTCTAGAGGAAGACTTACTAACATCAAAAAGAAACAACAGCTTCTACTTCTGGGAAGATGGAGTAGACATACTTTTAGTATTTCTCCTACTAAGTATAACTAAAAACCCATTTGCATTTTATGTAAAGCAAATATGAGAAAACTGAAAGGTGGAGAGGAGGCAGACCAGCTAGGGACCTTCAGACCCAAAGAACAACATGGCGGTGAAGTCCCTGGGCTTTCTTCTTGCTTCATCTATTCCAGACTTGGAGCAGAAGTGGCCAGCAAACCGGAAATGCTAACAGGCTCAGGCCAAAAAAAGCCTCAACAAAAGCTTGTTCTGAAGGATGAAGAAAAGGGCAGTCCAGCAAGACAGAAAACTTTTACACAATAAATATATGACTCCATTCAAACACCACAAAACCAAACAAAACCAAACAAAACTATGGTTCCATTCCAATCCATGCCTGCAAAGGACAAGTGGGGAGCTTAGACTGTCACTCTGGCCAGGCTGAAATAAGGAGTCCCAATCCTCCTGCTGGCATGGTATTAGAGAAGGTGCAGCAGGGAGCTAGGGTTTTCACCTCTTTCTGGCAGTAACAAGGCCTCCCCCCATTCCAGTATGAGTAAAGACTATACAGGGTAGTAATGAGCTGTCCCTATCTCCTCCCAGTAGGGTGGTATCAAAGGAAGCCTACTGAAAAGACATGCCTTTCTCCACCATCAAGTTGTACAAGGCCACTCCTACCATGGTGACAATGGAGACAATATGGGCATCTGGAACTCCTACTACATCCAGTAGTAACAAAGAGCCCCTATTGGTATTAGCAGGCTGAGTGGAGAACCTGAACTTCTACCTCTACCTGTCAGTAATAAGGCAGTGCCCTGCCTTTCCTTGCTGGAGTGGTGTCAGAGAGTCAGTCAAAACGGAAGGTTTGCATAAGATCCAGCGTATCAAAACATAAAATGAAAATATATAGGTTTCAATAGAAACATTACTTGCCAATCCAAGAAAGAGTAAAATCTCAAAGTGAATGATAAATGCCAGTCAATAGATGCCAGTGTCAAGATGACAGAGAGGTTAGAATTACCTCTCTGATGAAGATTTTTAAGCAGCCATAGTAAAACTGTTTCAATGAGCAATTACAAACATATTTGAAACAAATGAAAAATAGAAAGTCTCAGAAGATAAATATAAAATATAAAGAACCAAATGGAAATTTTAGAAATGAAAAATACAATTAAAAAAAAAAAAAACAAAAACCAGTGGATGGGCTCAATAGTAGAATGTAAGGGACAGAGGGACCAATCAGTGAACTGGAAGACAGAACAATAGAAATGGTATACCCACTTTGAATAACAGAGGGAAAACAGACTTAAAAAAAAAAATCAACAGAGCCTCAGGGACCTGGTGAGATCTAACATTCATGTCACTGGAGTCCTGAAAGGAGAAAAGAAAGAGGGTGGGACTGATAGAATACTCAGAGAAATAATGGTTGAACACTTCCCAAACTGGGCAACAAACATGACCCTACAGATTCAGGAAGCTGTGTAAATCCCAATTAATCCATGCTGAAACATACAATAATTAAATATTTGAAAACTAAAGACAAGGAAAAAAGTCTTGGATGCAGCCAGAGAAAAATGACTTTACCTATAGGGGAAAAACAATTCAGTTGACAGTAGATTTCTCATCCAAAACCAGGGAAACCAGAAGGAAGTGGCACAGTATTTTTCAGGTGCTGCAATAAAAGAACTATCAACCCAGAATCCTCTACTCCGTGAAAATACTCTCCAGGAATGAAGAGAAAATCAGGAAATTCTCAAATGAAGGGAAACTAAGATAATTTGTCACCATCAGACCTACACTAAAAGAATGATTAAAAAGAAAATCTCTAAACAGAAAAGAAATAATAAAAGAAGGAAACTTGGAACTTCATGAAGGAAGAAAGAATATAGTAAGTAAAAATTTGGGTAAATTCTCTCTTTCTATTGCGTTTTCGAAATTATGTTTGATGGTTGCAGAAAATATAATACTGTCTGATGTGGTTCTAAATATATGTAGAAGAAATACTTAAGAGAATTATAAATGTGGGAGGGTAAAAGGATATAAAGAGAGGTAAGATTTCCATACTTTATTCAAACTGGTAAAATGATGGCAACAGTAGATTGTGATAAGTTGTGTATATATAATGTAATACCTAGAGTAACTGCTTAAAAAGCTATATAAACAACACATGGATGTAAAAAACAAAATGTGGTATAAACATACAATGGAATACTAATCAGCTGTAAGAAGAAATGAATTCGGGATGCATATGACAACATGGATGAACTTGAGGACATTATGCTGAGTGAAGCAAGTCCAGACACAAAAGGGCAAACATTGCATGGTCTCACTAATATGAACTAAATACAATGAGAGAACTCACAGAGTTAGAATCTAGAGTACAGGTTACTAGGAGGTAGAATGAAGGTTGAGAAGGGGATCTGATGCTTACTGTCTATAGAATTTTTAATAACGTTGATTGTAAATATGTGGAAATGGATAGAGTTAACGGTAACAACACATTATAGTGAGTATAATTAATACCACTGATTTGTAGATGTAATTGTGTGTAGTCTAGGTCATAAATGCCAATAGAAGGAATGCTAGAAGATAAACTTGGGACTGTATAACATAGTGATTTTGGTGGTGGATGAAGAATATGGTTAATAGTACAAATACAAGAATGTTCTTCCAAATGTATATCACACAAATGCAAAGTGTCAACAATAGAGGGGTGTATGAGTATACTGTATTTTTTGCATGACTTTTCTGTAAATCTATACCTTTTCTAATAAAAATAAAACAGGACTGTACATAACCAGTGACCCCTATTGTAAAGATGGACTATAGTTAATAGTACAATTATAAAAATGTTCTTTCATGAATTATAACAAATGTACCACGCTAATGTAAGGTGTTAATAATAGGGTAGTATATGGGAACTCTGTATTTTATGCATGGTATTTCTGTAAACCTACTACTTCTCTAATATAAAAATTTTTAATAAAAGCTATTTGAAGAAATTCAATAAAAAACACTACAGATAAATCAAAATAGAATTCTGAAAACAGTTCAAGTAACCCACAGGAGGCAGGACAAAGAAAACAGAAAAATGAAAAACAGAGAGAACAAACAGAAAACCAAAACCAAAATGGCAGACTTACATCCTAACATATCAATTGTATTAGATGTAAATGATCTAAACACAATGATTAAAACACAGAGATGGGCAGTGTGGATTAAAAATCAGAAGCTATCAATATGATCTCTATAAGAAACTGACTCTGAATATAACAATATAGGCAGACTGAAAGTAAAAGGATGGAAAAAGATATATGATGCAGACACTAATCAAAAGAAAGCAGGAGTGACTATATTAATATCAAATAAAGGAAATTTCAGAGCAAAGAAAATTATCAGAAACAGAGAGGGATGTTAAGTAATGACAAAGGATCATTCTATCAGGAATTCATAGCATCCTAAATGTGTATGTACCAAACAACAGAACTATAAAATATATAAAGCATAAAATGATGTACCGAAAGGAGAAATAGACAAATCTACAATTACAATTGGGGACTTTTCAACACCCCTCTCTCAACAACTGATAGAACAACTAGGGAAGAAATCAGCAAGAATATAGAACTCAACAACACACCATCAATCAAGAGGATCTAGTCAGCATTTGTAGAACACTCTACCCAACAACAGTTGAAGACACATTCTTTTCAAGTGCCCAGAGAACATATCAAGATAGATTCTCTCATGGCCATAAAACAAACCTCAGAATTTTGAAAGAATTGAAATATATAAATCTGTGTGTTGGACGATAATGCAATCAAAGTAGAAATAAAAAAACAGGTACAGGAAAATATCCAAACACTTGGAAACTAAATAACACTTCTAAATAGTCTATAGGTCAAAGAGGACATTTAAAGGGAAATCAGAAAATACACTGAATAGCATGAAAATGAAAATACTACATATCAAACAGCTAAAGCAGTGTGGAGAAGAAAATTTACAGTACTAATTGAATGCCTTAGAAAAGAGACGAAGTCGCAAATCAATAATCAATAATCTAAGCTGCCACAAGAACTTAATAAAAAAAGAGCAAAATAAGCCCAAAGCAAGCAGAGGGAAATAAAGATAAAAGCAGAAATGAATGAAATTGAAAACAAATTAAAAAAAAAAAAAAAACACAGAGAAAACCAATGAAACAGAGATCTGGTTCTTTGAAAACATAAGTAAAATTGACAAACATCTATCAAGACTGACAAATGAAAAAGAGAGAAGAGAAACCAATTACTAATATCAGGTATGAAAACAGGGGATACCACTACAGACCCTGTAGACATCAAAAGGATAATAAGGGTATATTACAAACAACTATACACACATAAATTTGACAACTTAGATGAAATGGACCAATTCCTTTAAAAATATAAACTATCAGACCTTATACAATATGAAAGAGATAATCAATAGCCTTATAACCATTTTGAAAATTTAATTAGTGATTAAAATCTGCTAAAAAAGGATATCTCTCATCCAGATAGTTTCAGTGGAAAATTTTACCAAACATTTAAAGAAAGTTAACGGGAAGCGGATGTGGCTCAATCGAAAGAGCTCCCGTTTACCATATGGGAGGCCCCGGGTTCGATTCCCGGGGCCTCCTGGTGAAGGCAAGCCAGCCCGCGCGGCGCGGTGAGCTGATGCAGCAGAATGACCCAACAAAGGGAGACAAGCAGACACAGAAAAACACACAGCAAATGGACACAGCGAGCACAAGCAGCAGGGGGGGGATAAATAAATAAAATAAAAATCTTAAAAAATAAAAATAAAAAAAGTTAACATCAATTCTTTTATAATATCTCCCTAAAATGGAAGAGTAGGGAATACTTCCCATCTCTTTTTATGAAGCTAGTATTACTCTGAAACCAAAACCAGACACAGACAGTACAAATATAAGAAAATTATAGACCATTATTCCTCTTAAATATAGATACAAAAATCTCTAACAAAATATTAGTAAACAGAATTCAGCAATATATAGAAAGAATTACATACCATACTAAGTGGAATTATTTCAGGGATGGTTCAATATTTGAAAATCAATGCAATCCACTATATAAACACGCTAAAGAAGAAAAACCACATGATCATATCAATTGATTCAGAAAAAGCATTTGACAAAATCAACAGTCACGATAAAAAACTGTCAGAAAAATAAGAAGAGGGAAAATTCCTCAACTTGATAAAGATCATGTACAAAAAAAACCCTACAGCTAATATTACACAAAATTGTGAATGACTGAATGCTTTCCCCCTAAAATTGAGAACAAAGCAAGATGCTATTCTTATCCCTTTTATTCATCATAATTCTGGAAGTTCTAGCAAGTTCAATAAGTCAAGAAAAGAAAATAAAAGACATACAAATCAAAGGGAAAAGAACAAAACTGTCCTATTTGCAGATGACATGATTGTCTGTAAAAACCCCAAGGACGCTAATCAAAACTCCTAGAACTAAGTATTTTTTTTTTTTTTTAAGATTTATTTATTTTATTTATTTATCCCCCCCTTGCTGCTTGTGCTGCTGTGTCCATTCGCTGCGTGTCTTCTCTGTGTCTGCTTATCTCCCCCTCGCTGCGAGGTCCTGCTGCATCAGCCCACGGCGCCGTGCAAGCCGGCCTGCCCTCACAAGGAGGCGCCGCGAAGCGAACCCGGGGCCTCTCATATGGTAAACGGGTGCTCTATCCATTGCGCCACACCTGCTTCCTGCCGCGAGGTTGCTGCATCAGCCCACCGCACCGCTCAGGCCGGCGTGCCCTCACAAGGAGGCCTCGGGATGCGAACCCAGGCCTCCCATATGGTAAACGGGGGCTCCATCCACTGAGCCACACCCGCTTCCCCTAGAACTAAGTTGAACAATTTTGTAGAATACAAGATAAACATGCAAAATCAATTACATTTCTATATACCAAATCTATATATTTTGGTGCAAATCTAATAAAACATATATACATAGAACTTTCATGCTGAAAACTACAAAATACTGATGAAAGAAATCGAAGATTTTTTTCAGTATATATTGGCAAGATTATTCTAATATTTATATGGAAAGGCAAAGGAACTAGAATAGCTAAACAAATTTGAAAAAGAATAATAAAGTGGGAGGATCCAGGCAACCTGATTTCAAGACTTATTATGTAGCTACCGTAATCAAGACTGTGGTATTGGTGGAGGGGCAGAAAAGAATAAAGAACCTAGAAATAGAACCACACAAGTATTTCCAACTGATTTTTGACAAGAGTGCAAAAGCAATTCAATGAAGGAAAGACAGCCTTGCCAACAAATGGTACTGGACCAGCTGGACAACCACAGGCAAACAAAACAAAACAAAATACCGCAACCTAAGTCTCACACCATATACAAAAATTAACTTAAAATGGATCATAAACGTAAATGCCAAATGTAACGCTACAAAACTTTTAGTAAAAAACAGGAGAAAATCTTCAGGATCTTGGGGTAAACAAGGAGTTATTGGACTTGACATCAAAGCATGAGCCATAAAGGAAAAACTGACAAACTGGACTTTATCAAAATTAAAAACTTTTGATTTGTGAAAGACCTTATTAAGGAGATGAAAAGATAAGCTACAGAGAAAATATCTACAAGCCACATATCTGATGAAGGACTGGTATCTAGACTATACATAGAACTCTCAAAACTCAATAGTAAAAAAGCTAACAATACAATTTCTAACCATTTTTTCTAAAATGGGCAAAAGACATGATGAAACATTTCACCAAAGAGGATATACAGATGAAAAATAAGCAAATGAAAATTTATTCAGTAACATCAGCCATTAAAGAAATGCAACTGAAAACCACAACTACACACCTACCAGAATGGCTAATAGAAACACAAAAATAGTTGGTGAGGATGTGGAGAAATGGAATCACCTTACATTGCTGGTAAGCACAGTCACTCTGGATAACAGTTTGGCACTTTTTTATAAAACCAAGCATGCAGCGATGTATCCCTGGTCATTCCTCCCAAAAAAATAAAAACGTATGTTCACACACAAAACTGCACACTGAATATTTAGAGCAGTTCTGTTCATAATAGCCAAAATCTGGGCATGAACTAGATGCCTTTCAGTGTTTAAACTGTGATGCATTCATACCATGGAATACTACTCAGCAATAAAAAGGAGCAAACCAGTAATGCGTGCAACAACCTCTAAGAATTATATTAAGTTATATTAAATTCTCCCCAGAGAATTATATTGTTTTTTAAAAAAGCTGATCTCAAAAGGTTACGTAATATATCATCTTATTTATATAACTTTCTTGAAATGACAAAATTATAGAAATGGAGAACCGATTAGTAGCTTCAGGGGGTGGAAGGGAAGTGACTGTGGCTATAAAAGAGCATCCCGAGGAATCCTGTGGTGATGGAAATGTTTTGTGCTGTGATTGTGTCGATGTCATTATCCTGATGGTGATATTGTACTACAGCTTGGCAACCTGCTACCATTAGGGGAAACTGAGTTAAGGACACATGGGATCTCTCTGCATTATTATTTTTTTTTTTACAACTGTATGTGAATCTATGATTATTTTTAAAGTTAAAAAAAAGAGAAAGAAATAGCCAACAGTAGGGGAGAAGAGAGAATATCTTTAATAGAATTCAACAAGCTTACCTGTCAGAAGCTACTTATTGTAGAGATTAAATGAAGCTTAAAAGCTCAAGGGCACTAGAGTAATAGAGTAGAATATTTGATGATCAGAACAATGACTGGGGCATCAAGAAAAGGTCAAGCCACATTTATCATAATTTATACAGAGTATATAAATACACATATTTTTAGAAATATTTATATTTAAATGTTAGAATAAGTTTTGTATAATCTACCAGTACTCAGTTTTTCATTTCTGACAAGGCTCTTCTAATTGCCCACTGCCTCCTACTGATCCTACCTACTCAATCCCAGTTCCACCTCCACCACCATTCTTTTGCTTAGTTTAGTATAAGCTTTCTACCTGTTCTCTTTACTCCCAACCTGTGCTTCCAATTCACTTTCCAACCCTTTGCTACAAGGTATGTGTATCTGATCACGTTTGAACCTGTTTGAAATGCTACACATGTTACAAAGCACTGTGAGCTCAGCTTCAGAGTTACTTTTCCTGCTTTTATGACCACCCAGACCAGCCCATGACTTTTTCAACATATTATTATTCATCTTTATTTACTGAACACCTATTATTTGCCTTTAAGAGTTTCCTTCAGGAATCAAAAGGTAAGAGTAAAACAGAAACACAAACATACAAACAAAAACTAAGATCCATTAAAGAATTTTAACTACATCAGAATATTGAAAGAGTTAATACAGAGACATGTAATGCCAGAAAAAAAATACAGATAAACAATTTTATATTCACCAAAGGGGATTTGCAACATATGCCCAGTGATGTAGTTAATAAACTCTAGGGATTTTCTGCTATTCGTGTATTAAAGAAATATGGACAAGGTAGCAAAAAACAAGGATTAAAAATTGTATAACTACCTTGTCTGAAATTTAAAATTCAATAATTTAAAAAATTCTGAAAAATATTAAGTAGTGATTGGATGTTTGTATTTCTAATTTACTTCAGTTTCCAGTTTCCACAGAAAGCTCTTTTTTTAATAGCAGTCATTTATAAAATTCTTCTTGCATTCCCACTACTGCTCAGATTTTCCCCAGTTTTCTTATTGGCTGAATGAGAGTGGCATATATAGACAAATAATATGGAAATGAATAATAAATCAAAATCAAACTACTAGAAATGAAATAGCTAATTGTTTATCTTTTAATTCATCATGAAATGCTACAGAAAGAAAGAAGTCATTTTTAAGAAGTGTGTATGAGACTAATAAACAGTTCCAGGACAGGAAAAGACTGCTTTGGTCACACTCAGTGAACTAGACAATACACAATACCATACTTGTGCCTTAGACAGAAAAACAATAAAATTTACAAAGCCACAAGAATATTAATCAATGTTTTATAGATGAAACACTGTCATTGTTTAGGTTCATAAAATGCTACAAACTAGAGAAACTATTAAGTTCAATGATTTTAAAAATTTTACATTTTGAATAAAATACAATTACTTACTTTTTTCTTCGGTTTGACTCCACAAAATATTTACGTGCTCGATTCCGACATATCTTTTGTTGCTGTAGTAATATTTGGCGTTCTTCCTCTAAATTTTTCTCTAGGTGGATTTTCATATCTCTAATGATAGCATTAAGTTAAGGATAAGACTTAAGTCTTTTGCCGATGAGTCAGAGCAGTCTGATAATTACAGCCTCATGCTAATGATGTCATGACGCTTTTGAGGAGCAATTAGTATGTGTACACACAAGTGTTAGTACATGACTGGCAGTTGTTTTACATAAAAAATTCTGACTTGCTATTAGAAGTCTATATCTCAGTTTCTCTGGGGAGAAAAAGGCAACAACAAATTTCTTTTCAGAAATCATGAGTCGAGTTAAGGAAGCTACTTAGATTTTCATTCATTACACAAACACTGGAGTACTTACTACTAAGATGCCATTTTAGGCATGTACATAGGGAAGTGAAAGAAAAAAAATTATATTTCACTTACAGAAAGTAGATGAATTAAACATTTCAAAAGATCCTTTAATCTTTAGTACAAAGTCATGTTCAAGTGTAAAAATATCAAATAGCAATATACTGGAATGATTGGGAATACAGTTTAGTTACTTACAAAGTTTAATGATATATTTATAGGTTACACTAGGAAAACCATGCATAGCAATCTATTTATTCTGGAAAGAAATGAGAAGAAACTTTTGGTTATCCTACTTACCCAATTCATCTGAAATTTTATTATATAAAATTAAACTTTAAATAGATTATGTGGTTTAGTTGTGTTATAACTGTCATTATTGAATGAATTAATCAAATTGATCATATTTTTGTTTTCAATGATTTTGAATTAAAAAATGGTCATTCTGTATATCAACTACCATGTCCTCACTATTTAGTACCTCATCATTAGATGTGGATACATGGGAGATTTCACTGAAGTTAGAGGTTGCTGGGACATACCCATCTGCCTTTTTTGAATAAACAGCTTGTTTCCTAAAAAAAATTTTTTTCTTCAAAAGTATAGGTTCAAAATTCTCCTTAAGAGGTCCATTTAATCTTATATTGAGTATTACGGTAAAACAGAATGCAAGAAAGACAATCAACAATAAATTATGCTGTATATAATTTAACAAACTTGCTCATTCAAAATATGCTAATGTCAGGATCCTACAGTGCTTCAGTGTAAATATTATAAGCAAATCTTACAAATTTTTAAGCAATCAAGTTTATTTAAGCTTTTTGGTTGTCTGAACCTTTGCTAATGGAGCTTAACCTTTATCAGTTATGCTGTTATTTAATTACCTATATATCATACACC
This sequence comes from Cabassous unicinctus, assembly GCA_029593785.1. Taxonomy (NCBI): domain Eukaryota; kingdom Metazoa; phylum Chordata; class Mammalia; order Cingulata; family Chlamyphoridae; genus Cabassous; species Cabassous unicinctus. Next base: position 13,549 of record JAQZBX010048551.1, read on the forward strand.
ATAATTCATTTTACCTTGGCTTTATCATAACATTTTGCATTGCATCACCACGAGCACATACCTACACACACTCACACACATAATCTTTTTGCTGAAAGGTTTCTTTTGGAGGGCTTATAAACACGAAACAGAAAGAGAAGGGAACTCCGCAGTGGATGGAAGGGCAGCTCCCTTTCAGGGTACACAGGGCGGCATGCTCTGTGTGTGTGTGTGTGGTGGCGGCTCAGGTGAGAAGCATGCCGCGCTGTGCCTCAGGGAGAGACAATTCTGTTCAACAGGTCTGAGACCTCATCATAAGAGCATAAAGAAAAATCACAAATGTAATGCTTGTAATGATCTGACAATTATATGTTCTTAAATTTAATCAAAGGAATCCATGAAAAAATATAAAAGTTTTGCCTGCTGAGTTTTAAAAACTCTTTGTAATCTTTGCAAAGTATGATATTCAAGTTTTTTAAAAGATTAGAATGGCTGGTTAAATTGTGTTTTATTCAAGCTGTACTATAAAAATAAGGTATTTCCATAAGAATCTCTGTAAAAAACCTGTTCAAAGGAAGACAATTTTTATATACTTAGCATTAAAATAAAACAACCCCAAGAATACTATGAATCATGGGATTGGGTAAGTAACACATAATGGTTATTTTTGAAAGCATAGCCTAAACTACTCCATTTCCTTCTCACTTCTTCCTCTCCCAACTTAGTACTTAAATTGTAAAATAGATTGTTTTAAATGTTACCATTACAAATAACTATGTATCACACAATCTCCTCCCCACCCCAAATCTACTTGTAAAGCGTATCTTAATCTGTTCTTCCCTCTGTGGGCCCTGCCACTGCTTTGGTCCAGGCCCTCTCAATTTCTTGCCTGGACCACCCCAGCAGTCTTCTGATTCATCTCCCAACTCCCAACCTTTCCATCCCCCATTTGAACATTCACAAAACCAGCAGTAATCTTTCTTAAATGCAAATCTATTTCCCACTCTTGTTCTCTAAAAGCTCCCTATCCCTTCATGATAAATTCCAAATTTCTAGGTGTAGTATATAAAACATTCCATAATCTGGTACGTTTTTTCAGCTGCATTTCTCAACATTTTCCTACTTAAATCCTATTTAAAGTCACACTAAAGTATTTATTATTAACAGAACAAGTAGTGATGTATCATGCCTACATCTCCTAGAAATGCTCGGCTAACTCTTCTCATCCTTTGAGAGCTAACTTAAGCAGTTCATCCCTAGGAAGCCTTTTTTCACCCCCACTGAATGCCTTGATGCCACCTTCGTGATACATCATATGTGTCTTCTCTACATTTCTCTAACTCCAATGGTACTTGGAATATAGTAATGGCTTAATAAAAGTTTGCTGAATGATTTCCTTGGAGAAAATTCTTGGAAGTAGATGCACAAGGGCAAGAGGCATATGAATTTTTGTGGCTTTTAATATATTATAGACAAATTGATTTGTTCTTTCTTTCCTACCCAGTTCGTATCTTATTCTTGATTACCTGAACTGTTCTTTCCCCAGCATCCGTGGTTCTCTGTGCCCCTATCCTTCTACCTCAACCACTAAGTAACTACTATAATTCTGCTTTTCTACTTCTTCACTTGAATAATAAAATGCTGTAGAGAAAAATCACAAAACAATACAGACTGGTACTACTGCAAATTCGTGGTTTCCAGCTTCACCTGAGCAGGATTCTCTCTTGTTCCTTTCAATGCCTATTCTCCATCTTTATCACCTCCCGCCATTACCCTTCCTTCCCAAGAAATGGATGCCATGAACTCCCTCAGGTCCTACCCACATACAAAACAAACGTGTGCACAACTACCCCTCACCTTCACACCACCTTTTTTCCCCCCACCTTCCCACAAACTCACTGATGGATATCACTTTTTTCCATACAGAAAATGATCCTGTTGATTTCAGAGTATATATTTGAGAGAAGAGTTTCAGGGAGTAGCAGGCACAGATGCCAAACTGATAAAGGGTTAATAATAAATAGATGAGAGGAATTAAAGGATGCCATTGCAGGCTACCATTCTGAGAACCTGGGCAAAGAAAGAAAAACGAAAGGGATGGAAGCTTGAGGAGAGAATGATCAGAGGGCCATATTATCATTAGCAAAGCTCTGTACATACATACCTGTCTTCCACACCAGATTTGTGTCCTTTGCATCTAGCACAGAGTCTACCATAGAACAGGCATTCTGTAAGAAGTTTGCTGAAGTTGTAACAAGAGAATAAAGCAACCTCTCAGGAGAAACAGGAGATGGAGGGGGCAAGAAACAGGAGTTAAGGTGGAAAGAGAACACGCGCCATTCTCTGATAAGAATGATGAAGATGATTATGCAGCTCTCTCACTGCCAACCAACTCCTTTGAGGGTACAAAGACTAAATTGTAATTATCATACATTCTCTGAAGGAATAAGCATGGTTTATGTATTTTGAAAACAAAACAGAACACTTTCAAGTTTCTACAATGCAACCAACAGTAGTATCACAGGTGGGCTTGACCAATTCTTAGGGAAATGTCAGATAATCCAGTCTCTGAAGGGTCCAGGTCCGTTGCTTCTCATTGCCTCTCTGCTTTTGTCTGGCAACAGGCTAGGCAGAGGACGGAAAACAAAACACATCGCTTGCTAGGTTTTAGCAGTCTGGCAAATTGGTTAGGGGTGTGTTGAGTTAACATTTAAAATGGACACCTTCAGGAGAGGAAAACATGATTAATCAAGAGGAGGATAATATGCAAGCAAAGAATATAAAAGCATAATTCTAGAAGGCAAAAAAACCACCCCCATGGAATACACTGTTAATGTATGTTTAACAGTTCCCAATTTTTTACCTCAAAATCAAGAATGGGGGTGGAATAAAAGGGGTCTGGGGAACTGGTCACTGAATTGGATTAAATATTATAATTCCAGGTCCCGGGGGGACAAGGGCAGGTACCAAGGCAAATATCACTAAGATGACTTGCTAGTTTCGACCACCTTGCGTCAGTGGCAAGTACCTAACGGGAGGGAAGACCGGCCCCGCTGCCCACACCCCTGCCCCGCAGCCTGGGCTGGGAAGGATACAAGTAGGCACTAGGTCGGGGGCGCCCGGCGCCCTCGCGAGGGCTGAGCGGAGCCCTGCCGCGGCTGTCGGAGGCTTCGGCGCTCACGCCCGCGACCGCGCTGCGGGCTCCGGGCCTCCCGGCCAGCATCCTTCACCTCAGCGCCGCCTCCCCGCTCGCCCCCAGCGCCTCCCTCATGGCAGCTCCGGCTTCCTCCTCCTCCTCGACCCCTCCCTATGCTCCGTCTCTCACGCTCCGCGTCAAGGACGCGGAAGGGTCGGCCACGGCTGCCCTGGCTCCCGCGCAGCGGCGCTGGCTGTGGCGGCGACGGCAGCGACGGCGGCGGAGACCTTGCCCGACAGCCGCAGCAAGCTGGCCGCCGCCATCTTGGCAACCAACCGACGCCGCGTCCTTCGCGACGGAAACCAGGGGGCGGGGCAGGCGCCAGCCAATAGGAGGCCGGCGCCCCCTCGCGCTGCCCGGAGCACGCGGGGCGCGCTGGGAGGAAGCCTGGGGTCCCCAGGCAACAGGACACTCTGCTGGAGGCCTGCGCTGCTCTGTGCTTTAGACGCCGGCTCAGTTCCGCCTTCTCTTTTGATGAGGATATTTTCGTGGAGTACCGAGTGATGAAAGAGAGTGAGATGGAAAAACCCCCAGATGCAGGCAAAAGCCACCCTTGGGGATTCTGAGATGACTGTCTCGGAGATAATTTGAGGTTGGATGTGTTGTTGAACTACCGAATCCTGTTGTGGGGTTTTGAGTTGTCCTTTTTGCGGCATTATTATCCCCAAACATTGTCTTTAAAATGTTTTTGTGTGAAGTGGAAATTTTCCTTGCTTGCGATCTCTCTCCCCCTCCGTGATGCTATTACCTCTGCATCGTCTTGCTTGCAATTTCCCTGCTCATACAGTCTACATTTCTACTTCTAATGGTTCCTTGCCTTGCTGCCAGATTCAGTAAATGGACCATCACTGCAACGGCGGCCTGGAAGGAAGTCCAGATTTAACCTAGTAATCTCCTGGGAACATATGCCAAAGGAGATCATTTTATCCTGTAGACATCTTTTTCAGGAGGTATGGAAAAGTAAATGAATTTTTGAGCCATCAGTTTAATGGCAATACAAGGGAAAATTTGGAAAAAAAGTCCGAAACTTTTCGTTGGAGCCCAGTATAAGAGTACATTTAAATTCTGACTGTCTTTCAGCCAGCTTTTTCCCCCCGTGGAGAAGCTTCCAGATTGGAAACAATCTAGAGACCAAATAAAGATCACTCACTCACCATTCAAATGTCTCTGCCCTTTTTAATCAATTTGTTCATTTTTAGAGTTCAAGTAATAAACTTTTCCATTTGAAACTAAAGTGGAGTGTTTGCAAAGTCGGCTGCAATGATTAAAATTGGAATGTGCTCTGGGGATTGAGATTTTAAATTACTGCAAATCCAGTTTTGATTTATTTATTTTTTAAAGATTTATTTATTTTATTTTATTTATCCCCCCCTTGCTGCTTGTGCTGCTGTGTCCATTCGCTGCGTGTCTTCTCTGTGTCTGCTTATCTCCCCCTTGCTGTGAGGTCTTGCCACATCAGCCCACGGCGTCGCGCGAGCCGGCCTGCCCTCACAAGGAGGCGCCGGGAAGCGAACCCGGGGCCTCTCATATGGTTAACAGGGGCTCTATCCACTGAGCCACACCCGCTTCCCTCCAGTTTTGATTTAAAACACAAAATACAAAGCCCCCTCAGGACCATTGCAAGAGGATAGAATATATAATATTGGCAAAGAAATGTAAATATGTTCATGTAGGCAGTTAGCTATCATGGCACGTGTTTTAGCTGGCCCAGCCACAGCCATAGAACCTTGATTCTGTCCCCACTGCTTTCATGACAACTCTGACGCTCTAGGGCTGATTTAAGAGGGAATTAGCTAAAAACAAACAAACAAACAAAAAAAAACACAACAACAACAACAAAAAAGAGGGAATTAGCAAAGTAAGGAAGTGCAAAATGCAAAAAACGTGAGAAGGTTGTCGTTGCTGTTTGGAGTACTAAAAGTCTAGCTTTTGCTGTATTATCAGTTTGGTATCTGTTTTACTTTGCTAAAGCTGCTGGAAGCAAAATACCAGAAATGGGCTGGCTTTTAGAATTGGAATTTATTAGGGGAAAATCTTACAGTTCTGAGGCTGTGACAATGTCCAAATCAAGGCATCATCAGAGATGTTGTCTTACCAAAGGTTAGCCGCTGGATCCTGGTCTCCTGCCAAGTGGCAAGGCACAATAGTGGGTGTACCCGTCTCTCAATGCTTTCTCCTCCAGGCTCACTTTCTCCCTGAGTTCAGCAGTGGGTGATCAGGCACGTGGCTCATCTCTTCCTTCTCCTCACTTAGGGCTGCTCAGGATTCTAGCCTCCCACCTCTCAGCCTCCGGGTTTCTCTGTCTTTATGTCTTTCTGCAGCTATAGGCGATCCTGGAGTCTTCTCTCACATGGCAGGGTCCTGCAATCTAATCAAAGGCCCTTAATCGAAGTGATATAATCAAAAGGCCCCCCATACAATAGGCTTCCATGCACAGGGATGGGTTGGCTTAAGAATACCATTTTCTGGGGTCCACAAAAGACCAGGGCAGTATCTCACAACTCCTAGGCACCTCAGTGCTTTGCCACATGGTAGGTTTGTATTAAGGAGCTTGACTTGGTTTCTCAGTTGCCTACAATTGCTCGGTCATATAATCATTCTTCAAGTGATCTCAACCAAGAGAAAAAGAAATCTTAAACATAACATTGCCAGCTTTTTTTTTTTTCAATCACAAGAACTATATATTTTTTGAACTTTAAATTCTTTCTTTCTTCAAAATATTAAGCAGGTTTTCCACTTTTTAATCGAGTTGAGTAGTCTAAGATTCTAAAAAAAGGCTTTATGTCTAGATATTTGATTAATAAAAACATAATTTGAGGCTTTTATAAACTATTTCTTGATGGGAAAGGCAAGTCCAGTTGAAACAATAAAAAACAGAATTACTATACTTTGAGGACTCATCAATGGTCAAAATTTGCCAGTTGACATATCTTCCAGGACTAGTTATCAAATGAGATATTTTCTAGATTTTTTTTAGTTTTTTATTTTGATGGTGGTAGTATAGGGGGTGAAAAATGGTTTTGTCAATATTGCTAATGTCACAGCAACTTGAAAAAAGCAATCTTATTTATTTTCCTGAGACTATCAACAACATTTAACTTTTAAACTTTAACATTTTAACTTTCAGCTTTTATTCAGTCCTTTGTGTTTTAATGGTTAAGGAATTAGACACATTTAAGTCACTACTTAAGGAGTTTGCCCTCTCAAGGTTATAGTTCAGAAGCATCACACCTGCAATTTGGGTAGATGCTAAATAGTGGCTTGATTTGTTCAACAAAAATAAATGGATAAAAATAAGAACATAGGTGTGTTAATTTCCTAGGGCTGCCCTAACAAATGAGCACAAACTGGGTGGCTTAAAGCAACAGACACTTATTCTCTCACAGTCCTGGAGGCTAGCAGTCCAAAAGCAAGGTGTGGGCAGTCTGGTTTCTCCTGGAGGCTCGG
>JAQZBX010048552.1:0-20161 GCA_029593785.1 Cabassous unicinctus
TTGGCGGTTAGCTAGTGTCTGCACAACTTCAAGGTTCTGATAACTTGGGACACAGCTGCAAGGTTGAGATGTTTTTGCAAGGTCTCTCAAGGGAGGGGAGGTTATGTGCTTCCCAGATAGGACACTCAGGGAACAATAGAAAGTTTTCTTCTCTAAGTTACTTTGGGTAGGCTAATTTGGAGCTAGAGTACAACAGTGAAGCCAAACTAAATCAGGATGGGCCATCATCCACTATGACTGAGGTCCTTATAAGCAGAGGAAATTTGGACACAGAAGGAAGAGACAGATGGGGAGAGATATGGCTATGATGGAGGCAGAGATTGAGTTATGGATTGCTGGCAAGCTACCACTAGAATGCTACAGACTTTAGAGGAAACATAATCCTTCTAGACTCCAAAACTGTGAGACAATAAAGTCCTTTTGTTTAAGCCAACCAATCTGTGGTATTTGATATCACACCCTTGCAAACTAAGACGGTGAGCAAGCTGCCACTGAGTAGAAAGAAGGCAGCTAACATTCCTTTGAGAAAACATTATGGTCTATAGTTATTTTCAGGAAAGAGCCTAATTTGCATTAATAGAGCATGCAACTAGAAATAAAAGGAGAGGCAAGACTTAATAATAATAAATATGCATTCTTTTTACATCTATTACCATATTTCATGAATTAAAATATTATGGAATAGTTCTATTATTACTCCCATTTTACACAGGAGGAATCTAAGGACAAAGATATTAAATATTAAATAATGGGTACAAATTTGTCACATAAGCATTATGTGTTGGTTCCCCAATTCATTCTATTTTTCTTAAAAAGCAAAAAGCCTATGCTCAGAATATCCTGATAATTTGCTGCAGGTGATCAGTATATAGCTCTCTTTCTTTCTTTCTCCCCTTCTTAAATTGTTCTTGTTTGGATGCACTGAATATGGCATTGAGCCTTGCTGTGGGGCTCTTGAAGTGGGAATTGATAGAGAAGAAGCAGGACTTCTTCCTTATATTTGTATATTTGACCTGAGATTTTTTTGAATAATTATATCCCAAAGCCGGGGGTGGGGGTGGGGGTGGGGGAGATTCAATTTAAACATGGAAAGTTCTTAGCATCTGAAAAGATCTCCAAGGGAAAAAAAGCATATTACCTCCCTTCAATAGCCACAAAACAACTTCCTATACTGAAATAATACAGTTGAATAAAAAGCTAATACTGGACAATAGCTTATTATATAATAAAATAAATTATTGCAGTGACAAAATAAGTCAGGTAGGCAAGACAGATTTCATAAGGGCTCATTGAAATGAATTAAATCTAGGCTTTCAGATATTATTTAAATCATTTGGCAACTGCTTCAACTAAAACGAAAATATTTCAAAACATGTTTAGTTCTAATAAAAAAAAATCTTGTTCTCTCCAAGATTTTAGATAGAGATTAGATACATTTATGTCATCACCAATATTCTTAAACAGTGCTATTGGACATTTACTTTATATTTACTTGATAGGAGATCCACCAGGAATTTCCATAATTGAGTTTTTCCTTGCAAAATACAGTTTTAATTTATGTTAACTCAAAAATAAGCGAATGAATGACAGAGGAATATGCCTATGCAAGTAGGAAGCAATATTGTTAATTTCCCCCAAAGGAACTGTCCACCAGCCAGAAATGGCTAAATAATTAAGATGGAAAGAGGGAGAATGCACACACCTGTTGTAAGTAATTTGCCAAGTGAGTTTAATTATCAGAAGGTGTTTTCATGGAGTTACCGCAAAGAAAACAGGTTGTTTGAAGAGATATGGGTAAATAATCAAGGAACCAAATACAACAATAATAATAATTTTTTTTTAGGTTTGAGTGGGAAAAAAAAAAACATCTCTGACTCCTTCCCTCTCAAATTCATCTCTAAAAAGAAATGAATTTCAAGATATATAAAGAATATAATTCATCTTTCTTTATATCTTTTTAACTAGACAACTCAAACAAGTTAGCCACCAAAGCATCAACTGACCATCTACTGAGGGCTTTGTAGTCCATGTAATAGGATACAAAAATAGTAAGAAACACTAAAGATTGAAGGAATTAAGGTATCCTTAAATATGCTCTGTACACCTAAAGTTTGCTATTTCATTTGTGTATATTAACTGATTTTATAGTATTAATATTTCAATAATGTAAATGAAAATTGTTCATTTTTCATTGACTTACTTCATATCTCTTAGTTACATATATATACATATAGTCTTAATTTTCATTGCTGCTAAAACAAATACCATGTAATAGGTTGGCCTAAACAATGAGAATTTACTGGCTCACGGATTTAAGGCTAAGAGAAGTCCAAAATTGAGATGTCAACAAAGTGATGATTTTCTGGGGCTGGTTTTCTGGGGCTGGCTGCCAGTGATCCTTGGTCCTTAGCTTTTCTATAACATGGCAATGGCCTCTCCTTTCCCTTCCAGTTTCTATTGACTTCCATCTCCTTCCCATGGCTTTCTCTATATTTGCCTGCCCAATTTCCTTTGCTTGTAAGGAATTCAAGCATATTGGATTAAGATCCACCCTCATTTGGTTTCGGCACATCTTAACTAGTAACTTCTTCTTAAGTTCTCACAGGACCAGAGGTTGGGGCCTGAACATGCCCTTTGTGGGGGACATGATTTAACCTCCAATATACACACACATACACATACACACACAAACATATATGTATATGTGCATATGTATATATGTGCATGCGTGTACAGATGTAATTGTAAATAATATTACTAACTGTAACAAATTATACATGGCATTTCTTGAAAAAGAGCATGCAGTTCAGATGACTGTGCATGATGATGTTTCATTGTAGTTGCTGTCTTAGTTATGACTTGCACTGAGATCTCTGATAAAAGACATGGAGCCCCACCATAAGAAGGACCAAGTAGGTGGCTGTCTTTGTCCCTGCTAGGTTATCTATTCAAACCATGCTTCCTTTCTCCTGCCCTCAAATACTATCAACAGTAGACGTGAGATTCAATTCCTCTTTTTCTCTTTTACTATTGCCTGATGAAAAGTAAATGTAAATGGAATGGGGATAGTGTAAGTGCCCCCTTTCTAATGTATAGCATAATCCTCCCCTCACATATCTTTAAATACCCAAATGTACATTGTATACTATAATCCCAGAAGGAAGAGAAACAAAACAAAACAAAATATGTTTGTAACTCAGAGTAGAAGATAAACTCAGAAGATAAACTTCAGAGTACATGAAAAAATACTATATAAAGCTTGAAAAAAATTTTATGCAATATAAAAACTGGATATACTGCAACAACTGGTGATTACTGTTATTTAGATAGAAATGAAAAAACAAAGATAAACCAGGTACAATTTGCCATGATAGATTGTGTGCTACCCCGTCTCCCAACCATTTGAGTAACATATCCCACTTAAACCTCTAATTCACAATAGGTCACACACTTGTTATAATGCCCGTATCTCCTCCACTCCCCTAAAACCCTCTGAGTAGATAGGCAGCATTTCAACATGTGGGAGTTATTCTCACTCCCCCAAAAGGAGTTGTCTTTCTTCAGTATCTTTACCATGTCAGATATGCCTTAATAAGAGAAAAATGTGTGAATCATTTTCACTTCCACTGAGAGTTAGTTCCTGTAGATAGGGAAAGGAGGCCTAGTTTATTCATATTTATATCTGTAACATATAGCACAGTACCAGGCACTCTACTTCTTATTAAATGACTTTTCTCCCAACCAATTCAGCATACACATGGAAAGCAATGAAGGTCTCAGTGTTTTAAAAAGATCTAATTACAAATAAGATTTAATTGTAAAATTACATAATGGTACTTCAAAAGCGATGATATCAGCAGGTGATAGTTATTACCAAAAAAGCAAAACTAATTAAGTAATGAAGAAATGAATTAATAAAATTAAATGAAACATCCCTTTTAAATTAATAAGCTTCCATTTTATATTTTTACCTACTAATGCAATTTTCTATTGGTCAAACACAGACTTACTATCTGGTTAATTTTAAACTTTCATGAAAAATGTACTATATACATTACACCAACAAGCATGCTTAAAATTTGATATTATAAACAATCTAATTGTTTGAATAGAAAATATCAATTTCAAATATGCTTCTTAAAGGACATTTTCAGTTAGCAAATATAAAAAGTGATTGAGAGAAGATAATTTGAGTGAATTTTATATTGAGAGTTTACTTCTCTTAATAAAAAAAGAAGGATATTAGGCTTGTCCTCTTTTTAAACACTATTCAAATAGAATAGAACACAGTTCTTCACCTGAAATTCCAGTTTTTAACTTTATGGAAACCTATCTATTGCATCTTCTCAATCATTTAGTAAAATTATATTAAACATTATTGAGCTTGATAGCTGTCTTATTTTGCCAGGGCTGCTATAGAAAATACCACAGACTGGTTGGCTTAACAACAGGAATTTATGGTCTCACAGTTGTTGAGCTTAAAAGTTCAAATCAAGGTGTTGCAGGGCCATGCTTTCTCTGAGGTCTGTAGCATTCTTGTGGTGGCAGGCAATCCATAACTCAGTCTCTGCCTCTGTCACACGGCCATCTCTCTCCCTGTCTCCTACTGACTCCTACTGTGTCCAAATTTCCACCGTGTATTAGTTTGTCAGGGCTGCTATAACAAATACCACAAACTAGTTTTATCTAAAAACAGGAATTTACTTATTGTCTCATGGTTTTGTGGCTAGAAAAAGTCCAAAATCAAGATGTCAGCAAGGCAATGCTCTCTCCACAAAATCTGTAGTATTCTGGTCGTGGCTGCTAGCAATCCTTGGGGTTCCTTAGCTTATCTTTGCCTCCCATTACATGTCCATGTTCTCTCCTTTCTGGGTTCTGTGATTCCAGGTTCTCTTTATAAGGAATCCAGTAATCTGGATTAAGACAGCCTCCCTCCATTCAATTGGACCACACCTCAATTAAAAGAGCATCTTCAAGAGATCCCAGTTGTATTGGGTTCACACCGACAGGAATTCAGATTAAGTTTAAGAATGTGTTTGTTTGGGTACATGATTCAACCTACCAAACTCTGCTTATAAGGACTCCAGCCATATTGAATTAAGGTTCACCCTGATTCAGTTTTCTCCACTTAACTAACAACATCTTCAAAGATCCTTTTGCAAATGAGTTCACATCCAGAGGACTGAGGGTTAGTTAGGACTTGAACATGTCTTTTGGGGGAACATGAGTCAATCCATAGCAATAGCCTCAACTGTTGCACACAGAAAGCTAAGGGATTTATTAGCACTAATTCTGTTGATGCAGAATAAGGAAAGCAAACAGATTTAAAAAAAAACACAATTTATTGAAGTATATCATTCATACTTGAACATACATAAACAATAAGTGTTCAGTAAATATTGTGAACTTACAAACCAAACATGCATAACATCATACAGGGTTCCCACACATCACCCCACCACAAGTACCTCACATTGTTGTGAAACATTTGTTAACAAATTATGAAAGAGCATCGTCAAAGTTTTACTACTAACTATAGTCCGTATCTTACTACCCTACACATTTTTTTAAGGATTTATTTATTTATTTATTTATTTACTTTGATCCATTTTTACCCCCATCCCCATTTTTGCTGTTTTTGTGTTCATTTGCTGAGCAATTCTCTGTGTCCATTTCCTGCCTTCTCTTCTCATCCTTCTCCTCCTGTCTTCACTGGGATTCGATCCTCGGAACCTCCAGTGTGGGAGAGAGGCATCCTACCACCTGCGTCACCTTAGTTTCTGGTTTTTTGGTGCGTCTCATCTTGACTTTCCCTTGTGTCACTCTCCTGTTACGTCAGCATCTTGCTTTGTGGCTCGTGGGGCTTAACAACGCACCTGCGCGTGGGGCCTGGTGGCGCACCCACACATGGGGCCTGGGGGGCTCACCCGCTCATGGGGCCTGGCGGTGAACCTGCGCACAGGGCCTGGTGGCCCACGTGAGTTTTATATTTTTCTTTTTTTAATTTTTACCAGGAGGTCCTAGGGGTTGAATCCAGGTCCCTCCACATGGGAGACGAACGCCCAACCATTTGAGCCACATCTGCCCCCCTGCTATATCTCTTAAGGTTGACCAAAGATACCTAGAGTTACAGTCGTTTCCCATACAGGATGGTCATATGAAAATCAGGCTTAGTTTATCACCAGCATTCTAAAAATCAGACCTAGGGAGAAAAACCAGGACTGGGGACACATGCATGGTTTCTAATATAGCGAATGTTTAGCCTACCCTGATTATCACAAAATCAAGACAGCGAACATATTTGCACAAACTGATATTTTTTGTGTACCTGCTATTTGCCAGGTGCTCACACCTATTTTTCATCATCTAAATATAATTTTTGGAAATACATATTATTTTCAATGTAAAATATTAAACATCTGTGACTCAAAAAGGGATATGTTCAATGCCACAAAGCTACTAAATAGAAAATCTGTTGTCAAATTTATATTTGTATGGCTTTAAATCCTGAATCCTCATATAGTATACTATCTTGTCTTAATATAGTTAATCAGGTACTTTCTTGAATTCTTATTTAACTGCCTTGCATATGTTGGCTTGTCCAGCGGGTCGTAATATCCTCTGTGAAATGGACCTGGGATTCTGAAAGAATGACTGATGAGATATTGGGTTTGAATCTTGTTTCTGTCAGTTACTAACAAGTAGTAATTCTTTCTGAACATCACTGCACTAATACATAAAATGAGATGATGATATTACCTTGATTAATTTGTGAATATTAGTGAATATTTATATTTAACTTCACAAATTAGCAGATATTTAGTGCCAACAGAGGTCAGTTCCTGTCTTATTTCTTACACCTATTTTATTTTTCATTTTTATTTTCCAATCTGTGCCTATAATAGTACTGAGAAAAAGAAAAAGCTAATGTGATGAGCATATATTATACACTAGATATGTTTGTAAATATTATTCCTCATTAAATCATCTTTTCAACCCTGTAAACAAGATGTTGGCATTCCCCAGGGTCTATTCTCCTTCTCTATCTGAATCCCAGATGTCATATATTTGTATTTGAAATTTCCACTTGAATGTTTAATAGATAACTCAGAAGTAACACATTTAACACAGAACTTTTCGTTTCTCCATCCTTAATGGAATTCTACTCCAACCTTTGAAAATCTCAGTAAATTTGTTCAGGCCAAATGCTAAGAGTCATTCTGATTCCTTCTTTTCATTCACTTCCCCATATGATCTACCAACAGCAAGTATTTTTAGCCTATTTTCCAAATGTATACCTGGACCCATGTACTTCTTTCTTGCTATATTGTTATCAGAATCTATGATTTCTGACCTGTATGACCATGATAGCTTCCTAACAAGTCTGTTCCTTCTAATATTGCACACTTACTATCCATTTGGTCTACACAAGAGCCAGAAGAATCTTTTAAATATGCAAAGTGCATGATCTCCCTTTGATGGCTTCCCACTATACAAGGATCATCCAAATTTCTTATCCTGTCCTACCAGGGCCTGCATGACATGGTTTCTGCCTAATTTTTCCCCTTACTGTATTCTAGCCATACTACTGGGAGTTGGTGATGGTGGTGGTTGAAGAACTAAGTTCATTTCTGACTCTGAAAAACAGGTTTTTCTCACATTTGGGGTCTTTGTCTATGATTCCATGAGATTTGTGGCTTATCTGAGGCTGTTGCTAATGAATCACCCTGTTTCATTTCATTCATAACATGTATTGCTATTAGGCTATCCATTTGTACATTTGTATATTATTTGAATATAATGAAATATACATTTCATAAGGGCAAAGACCTTTTATGCCTTATTTGCTGGCATTTTGCCAAGTGTCTAGAACACTGACTGGACATAAACTGAGGCTCCAAGGATAGTTGTTGAATGATATCATGGATAAAGATATATTATAGCCATTCAAATATGATGAAAAAGGCTGAAGAAATGTAAAAACCTATGCAGTAAAATTAGGGATAAATACAAGTCATCTGATGGAAATAGGTGTATACTGTGTGCTACATTCATTTACCAATTGCTGGTAAGTAGCATAGATTCATAAAATACACCATCAGGAATTCTTTCGAAATGAATTATTTCCAATAATTACACATTTGAAGAGTACTGGCTTCACCTTATATTGAAATTCTTGAATTAGCTAATCTTTCCCATATTTTTACTCAAGTAGGCATGAAATTAATGAAGTGATGCACTACTTTCTTCCACAAAATGTGAATATGAAATTCAAATCCATCACTGAATGTGATTAAATTTTTCTTCAAAAGTGTTGCAGCATGGTAATAACTGAAGGTAAAACATTCACACACTATAAAAATAGCCATTATGGAATCTAATTCTTCATAATATACATTTGTCCTCTCAACTGGTAAAACCAGGGCCACAACACTTTTCAAGTTTCAGGAGCCTCTTTTATGCTATACCCCTTGGATGTATGTAATGAGATAGCAATGACAATGATTGTGGTGGAGCCTCATCTTTGCCATTTCTCATCCCATAGTTTTCATATTCAATTATGCCCAACAATTACACTTATTTAATATTATTATTAACTGTTGTAAGCAATTTTCATGTTCTATTTCATATAAAGAGGGCACTGGAAAAGGAAATCTATCATGACCCATGCAGAAGCATAAAGGTTAGATTCCAAGACTGAATTAAAGCAGATTTTTGTGATTATAGAATTCTTCTCTTCTGAAAAAAATGCCTTCAAATTTTTGAAGTATGCAGTATAACAGAAGGTGGGTAAGTATCTAAAGATGGCTTTCAGTTGGCCAGATCACTCAGCAACTGCTACCTTACTTTAAGGGACTTCCATACAAATAATTGTGTAGTATGACACAAATTCTGATCAAACCAGGGAAAAGAAAAGAGAGAAATGATGTATCCCCCATTATAATGTCTTTGAGCTTTGCCTCACCTCACTGTTACCAATTGGAGTCAAATTCTTTCATTTCTAAACTTCAATGACAATTAAGTTGTAACTTTCTAAATTATAATTTATCACATCTCATGTTGTGGTATAGTTAGTCGTGTACATGTTGTCTTACACCTCACACTAGTTTATAAACTCCTAAAGGGAAGGACATGTTTTATTTTCCATTTTTCATGGAGCTAATAATAGACTCTGGTATTTGAGTTCCAAAATCTGTTAATTAATAACTACTACCTTAAATGCTAGTTGTCACGAGGCATTTCTTAAGTACTTTACATAAATTTTCCGTTGGTGGAAAGAAAAGAGGGAGGAAGGGAAGAAGACAAGGAAGGAAGGAGGGAGGTGTGGTGGGGAAGGAAAAGAGGGAGTTAAAAAAATTCAAAGGAATAACTATTAGAGTTACTTTTTAGGAAAGAAGGCTTCGATCTAAGGAGTTTAGCTAAGAACTAAGTTTCCTTCCTCATATTTTCAAACCTTTAATTTAGGTCCATTGAAAGTAAGAATGCCAACTAATCGGACACCAAATAACAGCTTTCATCAACAAGGTGACAGCTTGCTCCTAATGTTTAGGCAATTAAAAGATCTATCTTGGAGGCATTGCTTTTGCCAACATAAAAGTCTTCTGCCTGGGTGACGCTGCCACACATTCCAAACCCCCAACATGTGTCCCATTGATCTCTTATGAGAGCAGCAATTAATTCCGGGTGTCATTTTGGGCAAAGACATATTCCTGGCTCATTTGTGAAATTACATGTTTTCTAACAAGTCTCTTTGCTTTTCCACATCCAAATGAAGTGCATTTACTTACTAATGATGTAGTAAATATTCCTAGCAAATATTTGCTGCAGCTCTCCAGTGTCTCAGTGCTTCACTGTGTGAGCTTGAACAAGTCTCTCAGACTCATTTCTCTCTCTGTTAAATGTGGATAATAACTCTGCCCCTTACTTCCTTACCAGAATACTGGTGGAGGAAAACAACAAGTGGAATAAAATGCTGTGACAGTCAGAAATGTAGATGTTGAGATCCTAGAAGGAAGTAATGTCGGACTCAGACATCTAGACATATAGCACCCCTCAATTGCTCTGCACTTTACTGGCAAGTCTTCAGTATTGTAGCACGTGCACAACCAGGTTGTTTTGTTTTGTTTTTGTTTTTGCCTAAATTGTCTGGAGGAGACAAGAATAAGGCACCTAGGTATGTATACAAGAAAATAAAGTGGGAAAAAAAAGAGAAATATTTTCATTATACCCCCCCCCACCCCCCCAGGATTAAAGGGAAAACAAGAATTTTGCATGTATTTAATCTAGGCTAGAGCAAAGCATAAGGAAATTAGGAGACACTCAGGAGAAACTGTGAAAAGAATCAAAATTCCTAAATTCATCATTCATTCTAGGGTTGCTTTTATCTTTTCCTATCATAACTTATTGTTAAGAGTAATTATTTGGCTCAGTGCAAAGAAGCAAAGGAAGAAAATCTCTCCAGGTTGTGAAATAACTTTGATGACAAGAATCTAGACAGTCAATTTACCTCAACATTTAGCTGTTCTTCTTTTGTTAGTTTTCTTGGTAGGAAGAATACTGTTGAATTTTTGACTCATGAGAAACATTATTTTAGTGAAAGAAGATATTTCATTTTCATCTTCAGTATATTTGTTTATTTTGTATTTTTTTGTGGTGATTTTGATTTTGACAACAATGGAAATTGATCACGTGGATTTATGGGATTTCTTAGAGTGAATTTCGGTTTTTTTCTACCGGTGAGTTAAAGGAAAATTATGTCTCCCCAAAAGCAATTTCCTTCAGTATCTCAGTGCAAGTATTTATATGGTTTCAATAAACAAAACAAAAGAAAGAACTGCAATTTAGAAACACTCTGTGCAATGAAAAATCAATAGTTTCTTAGGAAATCTTTGTTATCAATAGAGCAAGAAATGGAATAATCAGATTAATAGTAAGAAATTTGTGAAAGGATGTTTTTAGATTAGTTATAGCTCTGTAATGTTAAATTCAAACTAAAGACTTGGGTAGTCTTAAGTCAACCATCTTAAGCATATTTTCAGAGTGAAAATAAACTTTGCTCTTCTGGATTAAGGTACTATATTCTGTTATTTTATAATCTCTCTTCTGCTAGGCTCTGGTTAAATCATGTATTTCCTGTGCTCTCCAAAATCAAAATTTTGCTTAGGCCAAGACCTAAAAGGCTGATACTTTGCCTGTTAATACTTTTCACCTTTCAATTTTTCTCTTTAAAGGAAAATGACACATCATTTTTGGTCTCAAGCTATATCAAAGCTAACGAGTTCCCACCTTGGGGCAGGGTGAAATCCATCTCAGAAGGCAAATGGTATGACACAAGAAAAGGTGACACTCTCAGCATGAATTTTTAAGCACTCTTCTTTTTGGAAGAATGCTAATGGGATGAAAAGATTAAAGAACACCTGAACTTAAGTTCAGAAAGAAATGACAAGGAGACAAAAAGATATTCTTAAAATCAACACTTCCTTTGGGTAACATAAAATAGAAATTAATTTCAATTATTATACAGCATTAAAATAGCAAATATATTATGGAAATAATGAGGGATACTGTGGTGTAACAGTTATGACATTAATCAGGTTAACTATTACTCTTCATTACTTTCTAGTCTTCATTCATTCAGCAAATATCTATTGAGTGTTTACATGGGGGAAAGGAGGTGTGCATAAGTGTAATAATCAGTAAAATGTCTAAGGGGACACAGAAGAGGAGCACAAGGAGAGGAGTTCATTTACAAAACAATGATGCTGTATTAGTCAGTGTTCTCTAGGGAAACAGAACTGACAGGAGATATTTGTAAATAGTAACAGATTTTATAAAATTGTCTCATGCAACTGTGGGGTTGCACAAGTCCAAATTCTGTAGGGTAGGCTGCAGGCCACAGGCTCCGATGAAGGTCCTCTGAATTCCCGAGGAGATGCTGGCTGTCCAAAGCAGAGATGGGGATTCTCGCTCTGAATGCTGAAATCACTTCTCCTTTTAAGGTCTTCAACTGATGGGACAAATTGCCAGTCATTGCTGATGGCAATCTCCTCAGTTGATTGTAGATGTAATCAACCAATTCACAGATGATTAAAGTCCATGAAATGCCCTTGTATTAAAATTAGCCCTTTGCTTGCTTGACCAAACAATTGGGCACCATTTGTTTGACACATTTGCCTAACCATCACAGATGTCAAAGACACTGTTGCTTTAATGAGCTCACATTTTTCCCAAGGATAGGAAAAACTATAGACACAAATATCGACTTATAAACAATTAAGCTCGATAAAAGTTTAACAGGAATTGTGTTACATACTGTAGCAATCATAGTGGGAGGAGGATATAACCAGATGGAGGGGAGAATTAATCCCACAGCAAGCCTGGAGAAGAGTAGAAAATGGTTTCTTGAGTTTTGAAAGAAATTCTCCCAAGTGGCTAGGAGAATAAGGGTATACCAGGCAAAGGGAACAATCAAGAAAAATGAGGGAAACAAAAAAATAAACAAAAGTCTGATGGGGTAGACACATGGCCTGCCATTCTGAGAGCAGCTGGGACTTCAGTTTGCTGGAGTATGGAAGGTGGGGTGGCCGAATATTTCAATGCAGAACCTTAACCTGTGGAAAAGAAGATCACTACGGGAAAGAAATTAATGAAATGCTCTTTTTTGTCTTCCATAAAAATCCTCCACTTTATACACAAAATCTTTCTGCAAAAGGAAATGAGAGTGAGGGAGGATTAAAAGGTGTGCTATTTTAGGTCCTTAATAATAAACACTGTATCTTCTATATTTTTGCTATGGAGTTACTCCCTCTAATACATAAGCTATTCATTCATTCATTTGTTCATCATTCATTCATCCATCCCTTTAGTCATCCCAAACTTCTAGAGATCACCTATTATGTTCAAGGCAGTGTTCTAAAAACCTTAAAGGATGACTAGAATCTGTC
Organism: Cabassous unicinctus; assembly: GCA_029593785.1. Classification (NCBI taxonomy): domain Eukaryota; kingdom Metazoa; phylum Chordata; class Mammalia; order Cingulata; family Chlamyphoridae; genus Cabassous; species Cabassous unicinctus. The sequence continues at coordinate 12,945 of JAQZBX010048552.1, forward strand.
CTTTAGATTAGAATCCACATACTAGAATCTGTGCCTCTTTCTGGGCACAGAAATCCATTCTGGCTGGTTTGTGACCAGGCAGAACTGGGTGCTAATAGTCCTTCCTGTAGGTCAGTTGGTTTATACAGTGGAATATTGATATCTACTAGTACAGTCTTGCAAGAGTTCATTGTATAAATTTTTAAGTATTTTGTGAGCCAATAATTAAACACAGCCCTTATTCAAAATTAAATTACATAAACTTCCAAAAAAATAAGTTATATTAAAAGCAAAGAAAATAAAGACTCAAAACTCATTCCTTCTTACTTCTTTTACTACATTTTACTATTATCTATGCTCTTGAGGTTATTAAGTTGATCATATCTGTATGATCAAAATACTATATAGTGCTGTACTACTTGATCTACATCTCCTCCCAGCTTCAAATTAAGTTGATGTTCAATTGTTATCTTTAAAGGACCATAATAGAAATTATTACACCATGGAAAAGGGCAAATTTATGAATCAGGACTCAAAACAAATAAACAAAAAACAGAGAGCCAATTGTTAAACATTGACCAGAATATACATAAAATAGCAATAGAAAGTGTATTCTATTTTTCCCAGGCCCCAGTTTGGGTTTATTGGTGTCCCAATATATTCTCAGAAATCAGAAGCCTAAGAGTCTTCCCTATTCATCTAGTAGCAACATCAGCAAGTCTAGAATACCCCATACTGCCCACTCTATCATTTATTGAGTTTTCTGGCACAGTGGTTCTCAACCTTGGCTATATACTGGCATCACCTAGAGATCTTGAAAAATTTCCAATATCTGGGCTTATGCCTAACCGTTTTAACTAGCTTATCTGCCAGTGAAGCCTGGCTACTCATATTTTTTAAATATGCATATTCCCAAAACAACTCTATTGTGTAGCCAAGTGTGAAAACCTCTACTCTAGAGCTTAAAAGCAACAGAGGGTGTTGCTGGAGTGAGTCAGATTCTGTTGCTAGGAGAGGCTATATTTTGCAAACCTCAATACATACATGGAAGAGCAGCAGGTAACTGTTTGAAACTGAAGCAGGCTAGATAGGGAATCAATAGACGGATCTGGAACCTGGCAGAAAAACTCACCACCATTAACACTTGTCCTCCGGTACCCCCAAATGGCTGCTGGAAGACCCTGCGAGATTCTCCCATTTGGAATGAGATTTCCTCCGGAAGCCAGGAGAAGCCCTGGATATTCTCCAGGGGCCTTATCATTGGGTCTTTCTGGGGAATTAATAGGTGGGGTAGTCAATCAAAACAACAAACAGCTGGGACTCCTCCCTCGCCATTAGCAAAGGGGCAGAATAATTAGTGGTTTAAAAAGCAAACAGGAAGTCAAATCAGTCTTCTTCTTGCCTTCACCCCAGTTCCTACTTTCCTAGCCCAGCTCTCTCTGTTTTTCCCCTGCCATAATGGCCATGCAAGTAAAACCTGGGCATTTATAATCTACAATGGGCAATTGTAGTCTATAAATCAGCCCTCTTTTTCACTTTTCAGCCCTTTCCTCTCTACCAGGGACCCATGATCTGTTATTTTATCTATTATTTTCTCCCATTTCTCTTCCCTCCCTACCTTAATAAATTTCTGGCTTAATCAATGTGGGTTGCTCTTAAAATTCATTTCTTGCAACTTAGTCAAGAACCTAGACAAAATTCTGCTACAGAACTGGCCCAGAAAGTCATGCTTAGAATACAGCAGTAAAATCAGAGTTTTCCAATGACTGTCTCATGGCCCTGTTTCCCCACTGCTGGGAATAATGCCCTTTCATGCAACTCTTTGTTCAGTCAGTGCATGCTGCAGCCTGTAGACTAAGTAAGGGCAACCAAAATTTGTTTCCATGTCTGTTTCCTCAAAGACTTGCTATTGCCATTCATCTTTCCTTCTTCCTGGGGAATTTAAACATTTGAAACATAAAAGAATCTGATTTTGTCCCATTGATCAGGACAGTGGGCCCTTACATTCTTCTTCCCTTTTCTAAGGATAGCTACATTGAATGATTTCAAAGTATTGTCCTTTACTTCTTTCCTTCAGGGGAAAATGTTTTCAGTAAATCCCAGGAGCTTTACCGTCTTTTTCTTCTTTGGGAGAAAAATAACATAAAGTAATCTCTGTTAAGTAACTTAGGAAATATCAAAGAGATAAATGTATGTGTCTCCACCTCTCTCTAACTGCAAAGCACTCTTCACACTGGCACACTAGTTTCTTTCTTACACATTGATATTACATGTCACCCCTTCAAAAAAAAAGTGTCTCCCCTGACCCCCATCTCCTGGTATTTACAACCTTGCATAATCCCCTCCCTTGAAGGCCAGTAGGACCTGTGACTTACCTCTAACCAATAGAATATGGCAAAGGTGATGACTTTCATTCCTGTGATTTATGCTACATAAAACTCCATCATACTAGCTGACTTACTCTAGTCTCTTTCTCTTCTAGAGGGCTTGGTAGAAGCAAGGTGTCTTAAATCCCTACAGCCACAATGAATTGAATACTGACCACAATCTCTTGAGCAGGGAAGCAGATGCTTGCCAGTCGAACCTGCAAATGAGTGCCCAGCCCTGGCCAACACCTCACTTGCAGAGTGGAAGCAGAGGATCCTCCTAGGCCATGCCTAGACTGTTGAGCCACGGAAACTGTAAGATAATAAATGTGTGTTTCTTTAGGTTGCTAAATATATGGAAATTTGTTATGTACCAAGGAAAACTAATACAGTCACTTTTAGAATAAATTTCCAACTATTTAAATGTGGCATCCAAAGCCCTACATGGTTGATCCCAGCATCTCTTTCTAGATTCCTCTTCTGCCTATCAACTAACAGAAGCACCTACAGAAACTGCCCTGAGTATTCACACTTCTACTCCCTTGTTCTTAGTATTCCGTTTACCTAGAATGACCTCCCCCTTTTTGCTTGTTTCTGTTTTTTACATAATTAGTACTGTTAGGGCAATAAAATAAAACACAAAATCTTGTACAGAAAACCTCTCCACAAAAGCAGAAGAGAAAGAAAAACCATTTTGCTATTGAGTAAATTTTAAAACTGAACGCAATGCATCACAGGCAATCTGCTAAAGAGACTGCCAAGAAAGAAGGAAATCTTACTCTTTTATACAGCCAGACAGATATGAACCATTATGTACAAGTTCGAAAAATAAAACAATAATTAGACCTCAATTAAAAGGACTTAACAGTATCATTTGTCAAACATAGTTTATCTAAATTTACCTGGTAATTGGATGGCTTTTGTGTTTGTTAATTGCCTCTATCTAAAGGAATAATAAAATATTTTATGTCTCTAAGACAGGTGGATAGTTATAACTTGGAGCTGACCCATAAGCTAAACTCCCACAGAAATGGGGAGATAAGGGTGCTAACTTCCTTTATGTTTACATTTCAGAGAGATAGCTCCCAGGTCTTGGAAAGAGACATTCTTGGGTTGTAAAACAGACAAAAGGCTTATTAGCCTTTAAAAAGTTTTACATATATCTCAAAGGAGCAGAGAAAGGATTTATGATTGCGAATCTTTTAAAGGATGTTTTAGAAAGAGAGAAGGGGGTAGTCTCTATCCCTTTTCTCACCAGGGAAAATTAATATATCTTTTTTAAAATGTATTTTTACCCTTATAGTAACCACTTATCCTGAATAGTCACCTTTATGCTATCCATAAAAGTGCTTACCACCTACTGCTCCCACAAGTTCAAATTCATTAACTCCTTTTTTGTGTGTTCATAACATTACTTCCAAATCTCTCTTATAATGCTTATCATGTGTAAGGATTAATTTTTGTGTGTCTTTCCTGATTTATTGTGCATTTCCTGAGCCTGGATACAGGGTACTATTTATCGTTTTATCCACAGGAGTTAGAAGAGTGTTTTGACATATATCTGGGATCCAATATATGTTTGTTAAATTGAATTCAACTGAATTGATATTCCCCTCGGTAGGGAGTTTCAGTGTTTGGCACATATAGGCACAGTTTTTTAATTTGTTTTCCACGTATAATTACTAATATTTTTAACAACATTATCTAAGCTAGAAAGAATCATTGGGGACAGTAGACTGCTTTAATGAGATAGGGGCAATTCAGGCTACAAGAAATTACCTAATGGATTTTGCTGATAACATTAGGAGCTGGCAATTCCATTTTATAATTATATGATGCTTACAGGAGAGTTGAATAAATACATAGAATAATAACATTAAGATGCAGGAGAAAATGAGCCAACTATGAATCTGATAGAGAAGTGTATGTAATTATGTTTTTAAAAAGAAGGTCACACATTGATATCCAAACCAAATAAATGAAAAGCTCACTTTAATTTGTAATACAGCTCAATGTTCTGCAATACACTAGCTACCAAAGTACTCCAAGGTTATGGGGCAGATAACTCTTAGAAAGATTTGGCAATATAATAGTGTAATATAAATTCACTGCATAAAGTGAAAGTAGAATCTAGACAAGAGGATGTAATCCTAGCAGTACATTGAGATGCTAGGTATAATACTTACAATCATATAAACCAAGACCTAATATATTTGAACCAAGGGCATTGAACTCTCCAATGTTTAAGAAGCCTTTCATTAAAAATGAAAGAAAAAAATGACATAATCAATATGCACCTTGACTATCTGGGTCAATCCTAACTCGAGGATTGTAAATAATTTATAGCAAACAACGTGAGGTATGGCAATAACACCCAGAATATAACTACTTTTCATTCCCTAAATTTTCAGACATTTTTTCCCCAAGAATTTCTGCTGGAAGTCTAATAGCTCCATTCAAAAGCAGGATAACCTTTGCTGAAGTGGAAAACTCAATAAAGTGCTTGCCACTTTTCTCAGACAAGATTGAGTCTCTGCTTTAATCTTGTAATGATCACACAGACTTCAATCTTCTCTTGAGCCCTCAGCCTAAGCACATACTTGGGAGGTTCTTCAGGCTTGGGTCTGACACTGAGCCATGTAACTTGCTGGATATATCATCTTGGGCAAGTTTTCAAATTCTTTAAATTTCAGCATACTCATATGTAAAAGAGTAGTGAAAGCTACTGAATTGTAGTGCTAGAAAAACCCAGTATAGCTTAAGTATTGAGGCATTGTACTGAACCTTTGTAATTTGAAAGTTAAGAATTATGTAGATGCCTTTATATTATTTAAAAAAATTGCAAAAGGTTAATATGTGAAATTGATGAAACTTACTGAATTTAACTTAGACCTGCTATTATGATGCTCATTCTAAACAGGTCTCATGCCTGTTTATGGTTATGTAAAACTTAGCATCTCCCTTGTGTATAACCCCTCCACCCTCCTGTTTGATATCCATATGGAACACCTTGTGACTGACCTCTATTCTGGGTTTTCCTCTCCCAGAATCTTGATCTCTGATAAGATTATAACCTTGTAACTCTCTCAGGTTTGGTACCCACCCCACCATGTTCAACCCCTTAATGTTTATTTAAGAAGGAACCTGTGTCCAGCTCCACTCCAATTACCCATTAGCATACTGATAGCATAAAATATTAGAATTTCTGCAGTTGAGAGAGGCTAATTTGAGATTGTACATCTCCAGTCTCCCTCCAGCGAATACATACTCTTTTCCTTCCTAGCCTAGTTTGGTGTGTCGGTCTATTCTGCCATGCTAAGCGAATGAACCCAGCCAAAGACCACCCAGGCCTCTCTTCATTAAGTTTGGGAAATGTGAGTCCTTCAACTTCATTCTTCCTTTTCAAGATGGCTTTAGCTATGTGGGGCCCCTTACCCTTGCATATAAGTTTATTGATTGGCTTTTCTTTTGCAAAGATGGTTGTTGGAATTTTGATTGGATTGCATTGAATCTATAAATTGCTTTGGGAAGTATTGAAATTGGAACAATATTTAATTTCCAAAATATGAACATGGATTATCCTTCCATTTACTTAGGTCTTCTTTAAATTTTTAAAGAATATTTGATAATTTTCTGTGTGCAAGTCTTATACACCCTTGGTTAGATTTATTCCTAGATATTTGATTCATTTAGTTGCTATTGTGAAGAGGATTTTGTTCTTGATTTCTTCTTTTGATTTTTCATTGTATATAGAAACGCTACTACTGATTTTATGTGTTGATCTTGTAACCTATGACTTTGCTGAATTCATTTATTAGCTCTAATAAATTAGCTCTAATTCTTTGGTGTGGAATTTCATGATTTTCTGTATATAGGATCATATCTGCAAATAGGGAAAATTTACTTTTCCTTTCCCATTTGAATGCCTTTAAATTTTTTTTCTTGCATAATTGCTCCAGCATGAACTTCCAGTACAATGTTAAATAATGGTGACAATGGCATCCTTGTCTTGTTACTGATCTTAGAGGGAAAGCTTAGAGTGGCAGTCTTTACCATTAAGTAGGATGCTAGCTGAGGGATTTTCATATATGCCCTTTATCATGTTCAGGAAGTGTCCTTCTATTCCTGGTCTTCTAAGTGTTTTTATCAAAAAAGTGTGCTGGTGGACTTCCTGAAAGATAGAGCCAAAGTAGTTAGGCAGAGCTCAACTCTCTCACAAAAAGCAAGAGGAAGGGCAAAAACCTACCCAAGAGAGCTGGTTTGGGGATCTATAGAACAGTAAAGTGCTGCACACCATCTAGGAGGGAGGGAGACAAAAAGTTAAAGAGACCAAATGAAAACCCTGTGGCTGGAAAGGGCACATATACCCCACCAACAAGACAAATTGTTTTGGTAAAACTTCTGATTCACTGCAATCAACTGAGTGGGAGGGAGCATTCCCTGGGAGGAAGAAGAGTCTAGCAGAGGGTGGAGAGTGAGTTTGGCCAGCTGAACCCCTTTTGAATTTCAAAAAAGATGCCAGCTAACACTGAATGGCCCCAGGAAGAGGGGAAGGGAGATCTGATCAGGCAGGTTGTCACATCAAGCTGCCCTGGCAGAGACAGGAACTAGGTTGGTGAGGGGTCAGAAACAGGCGCCTAACCAACCCAGCTTAGGCAAATTGTTAGAAGCCCAACTCACCTGAGGGAATGGGGGCTGGAAGAACCGGATAAGTTTACATAACCTGTGGAGCTGGTGGAGCTCGGTGTAGGAATTCCTGCCTTGCTTATAGGAGGTCCCTGGTTCAATTCCTGGTACTTCCTAAAAGAAATGATCCAGAGAGTAATCTACCAGCTTATCAGGTACCCAGCCAGCAGCTTATGATAGGGTATG
>JAQZBX010048553.1:0-20159 GCA_029593785.1 Cabassous unicinctus
TTTTTCTCTTTTGTTTAGAGCGTCTTGCTCTTTCTCCCTTGCTGGTTGTATAGTAGGAGCCAAGGATATAGTTGGTGCTATAAGCTGTCTGTGGAGGCTTAAGCTGCCCTCAGTGCCCCAAGGACTGATGAAGCTTCTCCCAACTTTCTCCTTGCCAATGGTAGGGACAGAGCCACAGCTTTGTAGAATAATCCAAGTTATGGAGGCATAGAATGTAGTTGTCCAGAGAGACTAATGAAGCTTCATGCTCTTTTCTCCCCTGCCTGGGGTGGAGATGAATCTGTAGATTTGGGCAGCAATCTATGCAGTGCAGGTCCAAGATGACTGCAGTTTCCCCAGTAGACTTCTGATCATTCAGTCTGTTCCAGCCAAATGTAGCTGTAGTTACCTGGATAGGCTGTTGCAGTGTCCACCAACGTCCTCCCTGCTAGAGGTGGGGCAGAAACCTAGACTAGGGCTACAGGCTAATCTGGGTGAAAGAAATCGATCTCTACTGTCACAGTGATTTTCAGTCAGCTTGGCTTCCCCTCATGCTGGGGGTGGAGTCAAAATGGCGGCTACCAGCCTCCTTCCGACTTGGACAGGTTCAAACGCCAGCTGTTCTTAGGGTTTATTCCAGCCAGCCAACTGACTAATCAGTAGCTGACATCGGCAGCCAATGGTCCCTTCCTCCCCTGTCCTTGGGAAATGGAGCTTCCGATTCCTGCCACAGAATAGTTCCTCAGGAGGCTTGTGCCACCAAAGTAGGGTAATCACAGGCCTCTGTGGCGTGGCCTGTTATTTCCTGGAGAGGCTGTTGCTGCTCTCCCTAGCTTCCTCCCTGCCCGAGGTGAGCCTGGGGCTTAGACTAGAGCTGCAATATGATCTGGATGGAAAGAAGCCAGTCCCTACCAGCGCTGTGATTTTCAGTCAGCCCCGCTTCCCCTTGTATCAGGTGCAGAGTTAAGATGGCAGCTACTGGCCTCTTTCTGACTTGGACAGTTTCAAACTTCAGCTGTTCATAGGATTATACTTTAGCTCGTCGAATTTACTAGTCAGTGGCTGAAGTTGGTGGCCAGTCGTCAGTTCCTCCCTTGTTTTGGGGAAGTGGAGCTTCCAATTCCAGCCGCAAAACAGCTCCCGAGGTGGCTTGTGCCTCCAGTGGAGGAAGGAGATGCTGTGGTGCTCTACTTCGTAAGTGCTCTACTTACAAATCTTCTCTGCAGATGGTCAGTCTCCTTCCACTCTTTCAAGGATGCTGCAGGATGCACTTCTGGTCTCCTGGAACCCCCAAACAAGTCCTTTAGTTAGCTCTGGGTGATTACTAACTGCCCTGTAGTAGGAGCTGAATTCTAGGAGCACCTTACTCTGTCGCCATCTTGCTGATTGTCCTTGATAATACACTTTTGTCCTTTATTATATTAATATGGTTTTTTGCTAAAAGCTGCCAAAAGCAATATACCAGAAATGGGCTGGCTTTTACAATGGGGATTTATTAGGTTGCAAGCTTATAGTTCTGAAGCTGTGAAAGTGTCCAAATCAAGGCATCATCAGGTGATGCTTTCTCATGGAAGACGTGCACAAAAAGGCATCTGCTGGTCTCTCCCTTCTCTTCCAGGTTTTGTTACTTCAGCTTCCCGCTTCCTCTCTCCCAAGTTCCATTGATCTTAGCTCCTTGCTCTTGTGTCTTTCTCTCTCTGCTCCTATGGCTTTTACTTTGTCAGCTTCTGGGCTTTTCTCTCTGTTTCTGCAATTCCCTCTCTCCATATTCATCTAATTTTTAAAGGACTCCAGCAAGAGGATTAAGACCCATCCTGGGTCATGCCCTAGTGAAGTAACCTAATCAAAAGAAGTTCCCTCCTACAACAAGTTTACAGCCACAGAAAAGGATTTGCTTTAAGGACATGATCTTTTTGGGGGCCCATAAAGGCCTCAAACAAACTCCATGGTGTATTACATCAATTGATTTTTTGAATGTTAAACTAACCTTGCTTTACTGGGATAAGTTTTGCTTAGATAATAGCATAGAAACCTTTTTTTATGTTGGTGAATCTTGTTGGCTAGGAATTTGTTGACAATTTTGCTTCTATATTCACAAGGGATAATCACCTCTAGTTTTCTTGTGGTATTGTTGTATTGTTTTGGCATCAGGATAATACTGACCACAGATACTGAATGAATTGTGAAGAGTTCCCACTTCCATTATTTTTTTGAAAAATCTTTGAAGGATTGGTATTAGTTCATCTTGGAATATTTAGTAGAATTCACAAGAGAAATCATCTGGGCATGGGGTTTCTTTGTGGGAAGATTTTAGTTATTTCTATTTACTTTTTATAAGTCTATTCAGATATTCCTTTTCTTCTTGAGTTAGTTATGATAACTTGTGACTTTCTAGGAATTTGTCTATTTCATCTAAGTATATAAATTCTTGGCATACCGTTGCTCATAGTATAACCTTATAATTATTTTTAGTGCTATAAGTTTGATGGAAATGTAACCACTTTCAGTCATGTTTTTAGTTATTGGTGCCATATCTCTTTTTTATTTGGTCAATCTATCTAATGATTACTTAATTTCATTTATCTTTTCAAAGAAGAAATTTTTGGTTTTGTCCATTTTTCTCTACTGTTTTTCTATTTTCTATTCCACTTATTTTCATGTTAATCTCTAGTATTTCTGCCTGTGTTCTTGCTTTATGTTAATTTTGCTTTTTGTTTTCTAGTTTCTTAATATGGAAGTGTAGGTTATTGCTTTGAGGTCTTTCTTTTTAAAAAACTCAGTGTTTATACCTACAAATTCCCTTCTGAGCACTCTTTAGCACCATTCCACAGCTGTGCTATGCTGTGTTTTCATTTTCATTCACTGCAAAATATTATCTAATTTCCCTTGCTATTTTTTCTTGGATTCATTGATTATTTAGGAGCATATTGCTTAATTTCTACATGTATCTTAGTTTATCAAATTTCATTTCATTGTGTTTGGTAACATACTTCATATGATTTCAGTATTTTTAAATTTATTGAAGATATTTCATGGCTTAACATATACTGTATCCTGAAGAATACTTCACGTGTACTTGAAAAAAAATGTGTCTCCTGCTGTTGTTAGGTAGAATTTTCTAGAAATGCCTATTAGATCTAGTTGGTATATAGTGCTACTTAGGTCTTCTATTTCTTCATTTATCTTCTACTTAGTTGTTCTACTCCAACCATATAATTCTGAATTTTCTATTTCTCTCTTTAATTCTGTCAGTTTTCGGTGCATGTTTTGGTATATGTATGGTTATAATTGTAGTATCTTTCTGATTAATTGATTCTTTTATCATTATGAAATAGCTCTCTTTATCTCTAGTAATTTTTTTTTCTTTTAAAGTCTGTGTTGTCTAATATTACTGTAGTCAAACCAGATTTTATGGTTTTTTATTGCATGGTATACCTTTTACCATCTTTTTATTTTCAACCTGTTAATTTCTTTGATTCTAAATTGTACCTTCTGTGGGTAGCATGCAGTTATATCTTCTTTTTGTTTATTTGTTTGAAGTATTTTCTTTTTGCTTGTAGTCCAACTGAAAATTTGCCTTTTGATTGGTGTGTTTAATTCACTCATATATAATGTTATCAATATGATTGAAATTATAATTGCCTTTTGCTTTTTTCTCTATGCCTCATTTCTTTTTTGTTCCTATATTCATTTTTATTAAGTGGATTTTGGGGGTAACATTTTAATTTCTCTAATGACTTTTTGGTACATTTTTGGATTATTTTCTTAATGCTTGCTCTAGGGCTTTCAATATACATGTTAACTTATCAGATTCTACTTCAGTTTTATGCTGACTTTTTATAGATTTTAAGCCTATATAGCTTCATCACCCCCATGTTTTTTGTACTTATATATTTTATGTTACAAACCTGGCCATACCTTATTATGATTATTATTTTATATAATATTATGTTTTTAAAGAAGCTGAGAGAAGCAGAGCTAGTACACATTTATGGAAAATTTATAGTAATTTTCACAATTACCCTGACTGGTTTTCGTTGTTTCTTCCTGCATATTAGAGTTACCATCTGGCATCCTTTTCTTACTTCAGTATAGTTTTTTTTCCCACCTACCTCCTTTGTATAGTACTTGTCACATATATTATATTTCTATATGTTATAGGGCTCAGCAATGCAACTATATGTATATTTTTTAATGTAATTACATTTTAAAGCAGGTAAGAAAAGAGAGGAAGCAATAGTGTCTTTATAATAGCCTATATAATTGCCTTTACCAGTGCTTTCCTTTGTGTGTGTGTGTGTGTGTGTGTGTGTGTGTGTATTGAATTTCTGTCTGGTATTACTTGCTTTCTGCTTGAAGAATATCCTATCATATTTCTTTTAAGGTAAGTTTGCTTGCAACAAATTCTCTCAATTCGAATTTATATGGGAATCCATTTATTTCACTTTCATCTTTGAAAGGTTATGCTGATTCTAAGAGTCTTGGTTGACAGTTTTTGTTTGTTTGCTTGTGTTTTGCTTTGTTTTTTACTTTCACCACTTTGAATATTTCTTCTAGCCTCCACCGTTCCTGATGTGAAATCAGATATTAATCTATTAATCTTATTGGAGTTCCATTGTACCTTATGAGTCACTTTTCTCTTGATACTTTCACAGTTTTCTTTTTGTCTTTGTATTTTACATTTTAATTACGAACTATCTCAATTTGGACATCTTTGCCTTTATCTTACTTGGAGTTCATTGAACCTCTTGAAAGGGTAAATTAATGATATTTCACCAAATTTGGAATTTTTCAGCCATTATTTCAAATGTATTTTATTTCTTGTCCATTTTTCTCTATATTTTCCTTCTGGTATTCTCATTACATATTTGTTAGTGAACCTAATGATGTCCCACATTTCTCTGAAGCGTTGTTTATTTTTCTCTATTCATTTCTTCCCTATTCAAATTGCATGATCTGCATTGATTTACTTCAAATTCACTGATTCTTCATTTTGCCACTTTAAATATACTGTTGAACACCTCTAATTAATTTTTCATTTTAGTTACAATAATTTTCAATTCCAGAATTTCCATTTCTTTCATTTTATACTATTTCTGTATTAATATTCTCTATTGGATAAGCCATTGTCATCATATCTGCCTTTACTTCCTTAAGCATGGTTTCCTTTAAATTTGTGATCATAGTTAACAATAGCTGCTTTAAGGTCTTTGTCTGCTAAGTCCACCTTCTGGTCCCCTTTAAATGTAGCTTCTATAGTCTAATTTTTTTTTTTTTTTACTATATCTGTGTCACACTTTCCTGTTTCTTTGTCTTGCAATTTTTGTTATTGTTGAAACTATCCATTTAGATAGAAACAGAGATAATTCTGAACCTTTACTTGTGCTTACTCACTGGGGGTGATTGTTGTTGTTTCCTTGGTTGTATGTTTATTTTTATAGTGAGCTGGCTGAGCTAATCATGTAAAGTCTATTTCCACAGTGTTCAGCCTCTGATGTCCTTGCTCAGATTATTTTTCCCTTCTTTTGTCTTTTAGCCTAGTTAATATGAGTCACCCAATGGTAGACATAAGCTACTTATTCATCAAATTTGTGCTTAATCCTGTTTAGCCAGTGATGTCTTTTCCCTTTACTACCGGATGTGTGTATAGTTGGAGACTGATATTACAGTTCAGAAAGTGATTTTTTTGCTCCATATTCATTCAGGGAATAGAAGCTTAAATTCCCTCTATCTCTGATTGATTCTCAGAGGGTATGGCCTTGGGCATACATATAGTTTTCCAGACAGTCATGCATGAGCATGGTTTTGTTTTTAAGCCAGAATTCTTAGGTGACCATTATTCAGCCAGTGTTTGGTCAGAGGTTGTATTGAAGCCTCTGTACTAGTAAGACTGCTACCTTCTGTTGATGATTCTGTGTGTAGCTGGTTGAATACTCTCAAGGCCACCTCAGTTCTGGTCTGATGCTCTAATATGGTACAGGACAGGGCATAAATGTATTTAAATTTTTTGAACTTTATAAATTGTTTTCAGAATATTTGGGCAATTTACATTTCCATAAGAAGAAAAAAATGGAAGAAAAATAAGTAACTAATAATTTGTAGACTTAATTGAATGCCAACCATATTGAAAGCTCATCCTATATATTAACTCATTTAATAAGATAATCCTATGAGGGAAATACAAGTATTATATTCACTTAACAGTTGAAAAAACTGAGGTACAAAAATGTTAAATAACTTCCCCACTAAGTGATAGAGCCTCGATTTAAAACCAGGTACTATGGTACAGAGCTTGTCTCTTTAACCTTCATGCACACTGAACTTTTTGTACACACGCTAAAATATTTATTATTTTTAAATCAAATACAAAATGATAGGTAGAAATGGAATCCCTGTGGTCTTATTAATATTTTTTCTATTCTTAATGATGTTGAACATATTTTCATATATATTTGCCCCTATTTATTCTTTGGGAATTTACCTTTTTAAGGCATTTGCTCACTTTTAAAAATTTACTCACTCTGAGCAGATTACTCATCATTTTATTGTGAAATTTTAAGTTATCTAGCTATATAAGGGTATTTATTATTTAATCTGCTATATTTAATGCAGATATATTTTACAGTTTCTTTGCCTTTCACTTTTTTAAAAGATAGAATTCAGCTATTACTTGGAATAGTGAGGAAATGTTATGTGTTCCAATTTACAGAAATTCCACTGGTTATTTCTTGCTTTTGAATGGACTAAATATTGGGAGTCATGACTATAAACTGGAAAAGAAGGATATAGAAAGATGGGGGTTCTTTAGAAAAAGCAAGCCTTTTCTTTTTATTCCACTGAAGATCTATTATGGGGGAGGATAATCTATGAGTAACAACCACAACCAGATGTATAGTTGCTGAGGCTTCTACAAAAGATGGAACATTGCCTCTCCAATGTGTAAATCTTTTCTGACTATAAAAGAAATTGGAAATCACTTAACTCCCAAGAGAGCTAAGATTTTCGGAAACTTTCATATTTGATGTATAGGATGAAATTTTTGACTTCTGTAAATATTATTGCAAATGCATTTTTCCTATCATCTAACTTTAGAAAATAATATTACCTATGGCCAATAGCTATTGAGTGCCTACTGCAAGCACAACTTTCATCTGGTGTTCAATATATATCTCATTAAATAAATCTAAGCTTCAAACCATTATACGAGAGAACTATTATTTCCCTTATTGTGTACAAGATATAACTGAGAATCAGAAAGTGTACCAATTTTCCCATACCTCATGCAGTAGAGCAGAATCAGGATTTAAACCTGATGTTAGTTCCAGATTAAGCATTCTTTTCATCATTTGATGTTGCTTCTGAAAAATACATGTAGTACTTAATGAGCATTTATTTATGGGCAGCATTGCATAATACATGCTGCTTTATGACTTTAGTTCTAAGAAAAACTGTACTGTAAGGGGAACAAATGCACAGATTCTCAGAAGGTATACAGAAAGAATAATATCCCATTTATTTTTCTATGAGGAAATTATTCAAATTCTCCTATCCCTTTCAAAAAATACCTATTAAAACTTCTAAACTCTGGTTTGAGGATCAGATAACCAGACAAATACATCCAAGTGTTAAAGGACTATGTAGTTTGATTAATTTTATTACACTGTGATAAAATGTTTACTGAAGTGAGGTAGTGTTGCCAATAAAAACGACAAACTCCAGGAATATATATGTGTATGCTTAATTACAGTTGTAAAATCTCATATTAAAAAAATTCTTCAAACAGTACATTTATTTGAATATGAGAAAAGGTCATTGGGTATTTAGTGGTAATTTATTTAAAACCTGTAATGACATGGATTGAGACTAAGACATAAAATATTAGTTATTTCTTTGATTTATTAAAATGTGAGGTATAAAATAATATAATTTACACTTCTTGCATAACACCATCCATTTTACAAAGCACTTTCATATGCTCAGAGCAGTTTAATGAAAAGTAAATGACTTTTGGAATCAGGCATATCAGAATTTGAGTTTTTGTTTATTATTACTACTTGTTAGGTCTCTGACTTTGGGGACATTACCTATACTTGCCAGTTTATTTTCCTCAATTGGAAAAAAATGGAGACTATTACATCTACCTAGAATGTTACTGTGATAATTTTAGAGCTAATGCAAAATAAAACAAAGTACAGAGTAGTTTAACTTAAAAGTTTCCAAACTCCATGTTTTATTAGGTATAAATGGGTGTAAATACATACACACCGCCATTTGCAGTCAACGCTAGATGCCTCTAACTTCTATACGAAAACTCTGCCAGTTTTCTGCAATTCCCCCCTCCCCCAGTTCTATTTGTAATTCATTTGAGAAACCTGTGCTCAGGGTATAATTCATTTGAGAAACCTGTGCTCAGCCTCTGATGAGGCTCTTCCATGCTTGGTAAGCCTTACCATGTGCCACAGTACACGGCAGTGCCCTCAAGTGCTCTGCTGCCTCGTGTCCAATCTGGAAACACTGTGCTGACCAGGATTTGGGTTCTGGAGACTTGTACATGCCACACTCATAGGGTGACAATGCATTTCTCCAGTCCTCAGTTCATTGATGTTTAGCTAAGTTATAGGATAAATGAGGAAAATCTTTCTTCTCCATGGGACTAAGGCAGTCTGGTGATAAAACTACAAACTGTTGTCTCCAATTTTCTTCCATTCCATTCTCTGGCCAAAAATATGTGTCATAGTTATATATTTTTTTAATTTTTAATTTTAATTTTTAAAAAAGCTTTAGATTACTTAAGTGTTACATAAAAAAATATACAGGATTCCCGTATGCTCCAATCCCTCCCTCTCCCACACTTTCTAACATTAACAACATCCTTCACTAGTGTGGCAATTTGTTACAATTGATGAACACATATTGAAGCATTGTTATTAACCGTGGACTATAGTTTATATTATAGTTTTCACTCTATACCACACAATCTGCAACTGCAAGCAAGATTGTTCCATGCATCTGCCCCATGGGAACTAAGGCCCCTCTCAATTAGAATCAGAGTGGGCATCACCATCCCCAAATCCTCAAGACTGGGGAATGAACAATGGACTAAAGTAAACTTATTATTTTTCTATTACACACTTATTATTCTAGCAATGGAAGAACTTTTATCATTGATATAAAGGCAGTGGCCACCAGATGATCTGAGGGGAAGGAGCGGGAAGAATAGGTGTAATATGGGGGCATTTTTGGGATATTGGAATTGTCCTGAATGACATTGCAATGACGGATATATCATATTTTTAAACTTTCTTCTTCTAAGCCCTTTGCCCTTCCTGCAAATCACTAGTGTCCCCAATCATACCTATCCAGGTCATTGGCAATACAATCCTCCATTTATGCAGAAATTAAATGAGACTCCATGATATGGTGACTTATCTGAAGTCACACATCGAAAAGCAGTTGTTCTATTTGTAATTTAGGTCCCTGTTACCATACGGTGTCTATAAGATCCTACAAATCTGGTGTTTTGTCTTCTCCTAAGAAAGGGTTGCTTCCTCATTATCTTTATAACCTGATTGTCATGCCCCCAGAACTCACTAAACGCCTGTTTAAATGTGACTTTACTAACTACTTACATGAATTTTCTTGTTAACCCCACAATAAACTCATTGAGAAGGTGTGATGGTTTTACCTGCTTTATAAACGAAAAAACGTGGGTTTTGAGTTGTTAGGTAAGATACAGGAACAAGATGCTGTGGAGCAATTTTGCATGCAGGTAGTCCTTTACCACCCCATTATTCTACTCTGCTAAGTAATGCCATCGTGCTGTCCAGAACCCTGGCATGACACTGTGTGCTAGGTGAATTTCTTTAGTTAGAGTTGGTGGTGAGAATTTGACCAAACCAGGGACTTTGCGAAGAATCTGTAAGTCTGTTTCAATTTGCCTTTCTTTCCATTCAATCCTTTATGCCTTCATTCGAGAAACTAAATATCAAAGCATATAGAGAAGTGATTTCAACATGCACATGTGCTTTCTTCTTACTACAAAAAATATTTTACTTATTAAATATATTCCTGTAATTACTGTAAACCATAAAATACAACATAAGAAACAGACCCTGAAGCAGATGGCGTAACTCAAATTTGCATAAAATAAAAAATACCTTTCACATAATTAATACTTTTAAAAAAATCAGGATGAACAACTCTTCACAAATAGCATATTTCCCCAGTGCACCCTAAATATAATAAAATAGTTACCTAAATGAATTTATGCTTTACAGGTTATATACAAAATTTAAACAAAATACAAAATATTTATAAAATAATTAACAACAGTCTTCCTAGATTAGCATGATTACAAACACATGCTGAAACAATCTTGATTTTATTCCCAGAGAGAAAAATATAAGGGCATATTTTTAATGCTCAAAAAGCAAGACATTGAAGCTTCATGTTTATTAAAAAATAATGTTGGCTCTATTTTTGTCCCATGAATTCTGTACTTTGAAATAAAAGAATGATATGTAGACATTGCCCTGGTAATATATTTGTTCTATAAGCTAAACTTGTTCCTCACAGGGGCATTTCTGGAAACTCTGCATTGCATATAGCAAATGATGAATGAGATTTGAGGGTATGAGATTATGTTATCTAAACTAAAGGACTGATTTTAAGTAAAATCAGTAAGATAAAAAAAGCTTTTGTATTGATAATTAGTGATAATATACAGTATTTTAATTTCACATGTACACCCCTGGATTTTTCTTTAAAAAATCAAGGCAAGCTGATATCATGCTTCCTTTAAGTGCATAGAATTTTGCAACACTAGATTGTTTTTCAGCATTGGAAAGCATACTATATCATATAGCCATAAAATCCTTTGTTCTTGAAATCATTTCCATTCTAGTTTATCTTCAGGATAGTTTAATTTCTTGCTTCTTTCCTTAATCTGGTCAACTTTTTTGGGGGTGGGGCGCAGGTGAGGGGCTGGAGCCTGGGGGTGTTGATTTGTTCAGTAGGTGAGTTTTTTTCTCTAGTAGCTACTATGAACGTATCAAATGTAACTGCTTCTCAACCTTTTAGGCACAATCTTCTCCTTTCACAAGTCTACTATCCTTCCAGTGACAATTTAATCCACTACCATCATATGAGCTATAAA
The DNA here is from genome assembly GCA_029593785.1 of Cabassous unicinctus. Taxonomy (NCBI): domain Eukaryota; kingdom Metazoa; phylum Chordata; class Mammalia; order Cingulata; family Chlamyphoridae; genus Cabassous; species Cabassous unicinctus. Next base: position 11,135 of record JAQZBX010048553.1, read on the forward strand.
TTATTTGAGGACAATATCTAAGTCTAATCTCTTTTTGTAGTTCATTTTATTCCTAACCCAATTTATCACCTATTCCCTAAAGCCTGCTTCTTCTTTCTTAAAAGCCTTAACTCCCCCAGTTAATTATATCAATACACTTCCAATAAAGCAGAAATTAAACTCCAAACACAAATTTTAATCTCCCCACATCCCCAAACCTCACATAGCACCATTGGCCAAATCTTACTTACCTCTGACAAGACGGTTTTGAGTCTAAAGCCTCCCTTCTCACTGTTTTTGTGTAGGCCCTTGTTTCAGTGATTAAAAATATCCACTGGCCCCAATATATCTTATAATCTTTCTTCAAATGGTTACTGTCTATTTGCTAAAGTTCTAGGATAGTGTTACTGTCTATTTGATTACTTGTTGCAAAGCCTCTTAGCATTATATTCAGTGCCCTCCAAAGTTCATTCCCAACCTTTAGCCCAAGTATTAATTTCCAAAATGTCCCTATCCTACCATGTTTGTTCCCATCACATCAGTAACATGCACTCTAAATGTTCCATGATTTTATACTATCCTTCCCATTCTCGGTAAGGGTCCCTATTCTGAAAGGACATTAGGGGCCCACCCACTGAGACTGTACTCATCCTTAAATTTCCTAGCCAAGTGCCTTCTTTCCCATGAGGCAAAAGTTTACTCTAGAAAGAACAATGACTTTTCTTTTCCATGCTCTTAAATTAACTTCTTTTAAAACGCATTTTATATTCTGCTTTGCATTTCTGTTTTGAGCTAGAGTCTGTACCTTAAATTACTGTCTATATTAAAATCTAAAAAATCATCAATATATTTGTATTAATGTTTTTCTAAATTTAAATAGTATGAGCAGAATAGTTTTCCCTATATCTCAATAAAAACAAGGACATATTTTCTCACACAATGGATAGTACGTCATTTGTCTTGAAAATTATTCTTGGAGAATTTCTTAACTTTGTTTCCTGTAACCACTGATCAAGTTTACATAGATTTGGAAGAGTAGAGTTATTTCCTATAAATCTAGATAATTTCATCCATGAAGGGTTGTGAGTAATAACCAGGTAGATAATGTGTACTTCTAAGTATAAAGCAAAATTATGAGTCTGAAAGAAATCATTTTCTTTTTTCATAGATTAAGAAGACATAAAGCTTCTATATTCAGTTAAGGAAAACAAGTTAAATCAACTAATGAAAAAAAAAAGCAAAAAGCAGTACTCTATAAATGTACTACAACAAAAATTTCGGTTGTTAACTCAAAGGCAAATGAAACATAGACCAGCTTTACACAATTACAACAGGATACAGTGGTTAAATGCACTGGCTCTGCAGTCGGGACACTGCTTTGCATATAAGATATTCTACAGGCAAGTGATCTGATTTGGGGACTCTTTGAGAACTTCACAAGACTGTGTTCATAAGAACTAAAGGAGGTTATATACACATAGCCAGCTAGAGGAACTTATATCAACTAATGATAGATATTCCACTTGACACCAATAGCCACTACCATATGTGTGTATCAGGGTGGCTAGGTAGCATAGGGTAAGAGAAACAAAAGGTTGAGGGGTTCCTAGAATGGTTAGATACATAAGATAAAAATAACATTAACAATAACAATTTTATTGAGTACTTACTTTATATGTAGCATCCTAAAAACTTTCTATATGTTGAATTCTTTCATTCTTACTGCAAATCTATGAGTTGGTTACTACAATTATACCCAGTTTTACAGAACAAAAGGCAGGTAAAATAACTTGTACTAGATTATTAGATAAATTGCAGTGTATAGATTGGACTCAGGCCAACCCAATTCCACAGATGGCAATCTTAATCATTGAGTCCAAGGAGATGATCCCAATGCCAGTGTCATTTCACAGTTTCTGCAGAAGTTCAAGTGTGGAGTCTATATATCCTTAGTTTCAATAAAGAGTGCCAATTCTACAAATTTCACTCTTTTGTCAGAGAATGTGTCCTGATTTCAAAAGGATACTGTCCTCAAAGGTCTAAACAATACTGAGAAATAAAGTTAAACATAAATTAATGGCTTCATTATTGTTGGATTTACTTAAACAAAATACTTAAATTCATATTGTACATACCAAACCATTACTATAGTCACCGGTTTTTTATTTTTACTGAAATAGTTTTTTTTTAATATAAATGACAAAAACTTATTCATTTATTCGGAAGAAACTTGTTGACCATTTACTTGAAAGATATTCTGTTTCAATTCATTAACTCATCCAATTTTTAGATTAAATTCTCACCCAGTTAGGTACAATAACAGTCACTTTCAGAACTAGGACAAAAGGCAGAGACCATTTCATAATAGTAGGGTGTATTAGTGCAGACACTCAACAAATAAGTTTCAAAAGGAGACCTGGGTTGCCACAAGAAATGAGCATTTTGGGAAGTTTTCTCAAGGGGGAAAAATGTGCTCCAGGAGAAGGGAACAGCATGGTATGAAGGCGAAGAAGCCAGAGAGGTGAATGAGAATGTGGTTTTTAAGAGGAACTGGATAAAAAAATCAGTGTGGTCAGAGCAGGGCAAGGGGATGGAGGACAGGGGAGAGGAGCTGGAGATAAGGTTGAAATAGGTAAATGTCAGACCTTGGAGGAACTCAGGAGACAAGGTAAGTATTTTAGATTTATATTAACCTCAAAGAGAAGATGGAAGGATTTTAAGCAGCCTAAAAACATGTTGAAGTGTGTGTTAAAGCCATACTTCCCACAGTGTGGTAAAATATTCAAAAAGGGCCAGATTGGGCAGAATGAGTGAGTTGGATGGCATTAAAAGTAAGCCAGATGAGAGATGATGGTGGCTTTCAAGTAGGATGGTGACATTGGATATTGAAAGGTGTGGCAACATAAAAATAGTTGAGTTCAATGGTTCTCTCAGGGATCAACCACTTAATCATTTTTCTCTTTTGCCTGGTTGTCATCATGTTTACTGAGACAAGGCCACTGGAGGAGGATTAGATTTGAATTTCAGAAGGAAAGATGAGTTTCATTTTGTTCGTGTTGATTTTCAAGAGCCTGTGATATAGCGAAATAACGATTCATAGTGTACACAGTTCTTGGGTTGTATGGGTCTACAATTCAGGAGAAAAACATGATTCAAAGGTTTATATTGGAGAGTTTTCAGTAAGCAGATGGCCACTGAATTCATGGAAATAAATGAAATTGTCAAAGTAGGAGGAAGAGATGGAAGTCACGAATCAGTCTCATATTTCTAGGTTCTAAAGGGAATATAAAAATGTAAAACATAATCCCCTCACAGACTTCTAGTTCATGGGGAAAATGACTAAACAGGTAATTAAAATATAGAATGATAACTTCTATAACAGAAAGCAGGAGAACTGAGGATGATTTACATCATGCTAGAGAGGGGCATGGTCCATGAAATCACTTCCTGGAGGTTGCAATACCTGAGCTGAGTCTGGAATGCTGGATTGAAGTGAGTCAGATGAAAATAGAAGCAAACATCAGTTTAGGCCTAGATTTGGTTTTCCTGTGCTCTAGAAGTTTATGCAGCGTAAGCAGATCAAGAAAAGGCAACAAAATCAGCCTAGACATGGTTGCACTTGGTGAAGCATAATTTTTCTAGCATGGCTGAGTATGAGTATGTGGGCAGAGGGTGTTGGGAGAACACCCTCTTTTTTAACAGAAAGCCTTGTAAGCTATAACTTCTGTCTATACTTTATTCAGCATAGTACCATGATGACCTAGAGGAATTTCCTATGTAAATGAATATCACATATAGCATATAGTCAGCCAAAGGAGTGCTGAAGCAAAATACCAGAAATCTGTTGGCTTCTATAAAGGGTATTCATTTGGGGTAGAAGCTTACGGTTACCAGGCCATAAAGCATAAGTTTCTTCCCTCACCAAAGTCTATAGCTACGTGTTGGAGCAAGAAGGCTGCCTACGTTTGCCAGGGTTCAGGCTTCTTAGGTTTCTGTCTTCCCGGGACTCTATATCTCTCTGGGCTCAGCTCCTCTGTTTCCTCCACAAGGTCAGTTGTAGAATGAGGCTCTCTAGGTTTTGCCTCTGTTCACAAGGCCAGCTGTGAACTGTCAAGCTAATGGCTCTCTTTTCCCTGGGCCTTCTCTTCTTCCTCACAACCAAGCTCCTCAGTGTGCTCATTTCCTCGGACTCCAGCATTAAAACACTGCATCAGAACTCCAACTCAAAACTCCAACTCTGTCCTTTGCCATGTCTTTTATCGTTGATTCCCCACCCACCAAGGGGCGGGGCTCAACACCCTACTGACATGGCCCAATCAAAGCCCTAATCATAACTTAATTATGCCCAGATGAACAGACCATTTTACAAGCATAAACCAATAGTTATTTTTGGAATTCATAACTATATCAAACTGCCAAACTGCTACACCATCTTTCTTTCATTCGTGTACTCACATGAGCTGGAGAGTAAAGTCACAATTTTATGCTCAAAAAACCAAACAATAGGAAATAGACATTTTTCCCCTACGTTTTACCTAACATTTTACTTGTCGTCCCTGTGTTTTACCATTTAATATTGACACTGCAGAAAGAGTAAAAGGGCAATGTGCCTGGAAACAAAATGCCAATTTCTTTTTCATGAAATGACTATTGCCACCTTTGTAGCCTTCACAATTCCTGAAATCAGTCTGCCTGGAGCCACTTCTACCTAGTAATTGAAAATCCCCACTGGCAGAAAATAAGTGGTGCATGCTAAGATTTTGTGTACAGAACTTGTGTACAGAAGATCAACAAAAGCATTGCTAGCTACCTAACACCTTGCAAGTTAAATTCCAGATATTGACACAATAGTGATTTACATGTCATCCTTTTTAGAAATGGATTTCTCAAAATTATGCTCTAACGTATTCCTGAGCTCTGTTGAAACAAGCTTACTAAAGTAAGCTTACCTCCAAAATACCTGAAAAAAAACTATATAATTTATTATTGCTTTTCATCACATGAATCTAAATGTTTTAAAATCATAATCAAATAACATCTGCCTAATCCAATTGATATTGGCATTTGAACAAGTATAATTTAACAGAAAATAAATTCTGGGTAAAGCATAAGAAAAAGCAACAACATCTGTTTATTTTATGATTTTGCAAAATCACAAATGCCATTAACAAGCATAATTTATTAATTCATGTGATTATTTTTATTTATGCTGAAGTATTACTCAAAGTGTTTTCTAACTCCTCATTTGGAATGTAATAGAGGATTTCAGTATGATTGACATAGACTTTATTCTTCCTATCACATCTAGTTGTTTTTCTCATGCCTGTGTGTGTTTTGCAGTTTTCCCACAGAGTTGTTAATGAGCCATCAATTATTTGTGCAAATTAAAAGCAAGAAGTAAAAAAATCATCCTATCCAAGGTGTTAGTATATTGCCTTAAAATAGAATATGAAAACATTTTAATTTCAACCCAAGTACATTAACTGTTGTACCAAGACACATGTGACTTTAAAAATGTAATTTCATGTTTTATTGAATGTGTATAATCTTTGGTGGGAGATACCTTCATAATGGGAGATTAGGAGATATTTGGCACAGGAATGGGGACTGTTTAGTTCACGTACAGCACTTCATTAAAGCATTCCTTACTTCCAATATTAGAATATAATATTTGGAAACTAACATAAATTTTGACAAAAATTGAGATATTTGATATACGCATGGTGATAAAGAGTTTTACACCAATAGGTCTCTCCAAGACAGCAATGAGGATTCTCTGGAGGATAAATATCTCTCAGGAGAGACTTTTCTTTCTAGTTTGAATTCACTCATATATTTTTTGCATGGGCTTTTAACATATATTTTGCAAAGGTATTAATAGTTCCATTTTATAAAGTTTCCCGATGTTATCTCTCTCTTTAAATCTTGCTTCCTTCCCTCTCTCCTGGAGGAGGGTCCAACCTTCCAGAATTTGTTCACAAATGAGGAGGAAAGTGGAAAGGGAAATAGAGGAAAGGGAAAGTGCATGATAGCTGACACTTCTTAAGAATTTACTATATGACAAGCTCTGTTCTCAGCACCTTACATTTATCAATATAACAAACTCTCACGGTGTACTGATATTATCCTGGTTCAAAGATGAAAAAACCACAAGGCCTTTCATGAAACTGCTAAGCAACAGAATCGGGATTTCATCATAAGCAGTTTGACTCTAGGCTTTAGTTTTCCATTTAACCAGTACTCTATATTTCCCTCCTGTAGACAGGAATCCTGAAAAAGAAGTACATGGTAGAGTGGGTAAAAGTTTAATGGGGAAGAGATTTTTTCATAGGGTTTTGAGTAAAAATGGTCAGAAGCCGTGTTCAGTGTTTAAAGATATTAAATAATTTTTTTTTTATTTTAAAAGGGGGGAAGAGTATTGATAGGTGTTAGGAGATTTATGTGCCTTACAATGATATTCTAGACATGCAAGTAAAATACACTATGATTATTTTAATGTGATATGGTTCTATGGTCTTTGTTGTAATCATGGAAACGCTCCCAGAATCATGAGTGATGGCCTAATGGGTGTGGCATTCCCATGCACCATGCCCTGTCTTCCTCATCGGAGGCCCCATGAATCTTCCTGAGCACATTGTCCCTCTCAACAGGGGACTTTTATCAAGCCAATAAAATTCTGCCTCCCTGCAAGGAAAAAAAGCAAAGTACTTTTTCCAGAATACTTTTTGCCTTTTTAAAATTGTTGTTATTCACAGTAAAACATTTTAATTACTCTGAGTTCCAAGTAAAACTGTGTCTAGGCCTGGAGGAATTTGCCATAACCACCCAGCTTGCTGATCAAGAAAGACTGAGCGCAGCCCCCCCCCCAGGCAGAGCAACAGACCAAGCAGTTGAAGAGAGCAATCCCTACAAAGCCTGCACTGCAACAAATTAAATATCTCACTCGCAGTGCTAGTAGAGATCTCCAGATTTCCATTAAATGTTTCTTTCATTTCAGTCCCGTCAGCATTCCAATCATTGCCACTTGAGCCCCCTTTGTCACCCTCACACTCAGTAGAGTGCTGGTAAATGTTTAATAACCATCTCTGACATGTCTCTATGCATATATACATATATAGGTTTGTTATTAATTTTACTCATATAATACATATGATTTATAAATAATAAAGTGCAAAATAAACTTTATTATAAATAATAATCATACACTTATATTTATTATAAATTCTATATATTTTCACAGGATGCTTTTGCTGATTTTTCAGGGACTCATATATGACTTGTAAAATACCTAAAAATTTAAACGTCAGCTCTCATGAACCATAACAATGTTGCTCCAGCACCCACTGCACATTGCACTGCATATCCATCATCCTGATCCAATATTCCATTTCTCATTTCCCTTTCGAAGCCGGTACCTCTGAAGTTGGATGTAAAATAGACGTCTTTCTGGCTCCCCAATGAAGCTACTAAACAATCCCACTTTTTCTTCCATGATTATCATAACAACACAATGACAGTCTATGACTGACACCAACCAATACCGAGAAGGTAAGGTAAAGTTTCTTCAGTGACAAAGGGTCTGCAAACTCACATAAATGGTCCTTAGGGCAAACAAAATAAAGTGTACGTTATCAGATGTAAATTCAGTTTTTAGATTTAAAAAGTTCTACACAGTGCTACTCAGATATGTATGATCGATTCACAGAAAATATTTTACCATTTATAAAAAATTTAATTTATCGTTCTCAGAGCACCTGTCTTACACCCCTTTGTCACACATTCAGTTAATAGATTGTGACAGACACTCTGGCTGGTGAACTGTCTGCCCATCAAGTGCAAGGAACTGGTGCAAAATGATGCTAACATATTCCTTTTTGGCTTTTATGAGACCAAGTGGAGCAAAAATGAGTTTCCTAGAAATATCTCTCAGCTGAATTAGACTTCAGTCCATTCTGAGCACCAATCTGTCATTCCAGCAAAATCTCTGTTCACTTGAATCCTGGGACAGACTCCTATACTGTTCTCGTCTCACCTTTGTTGTGACTTCTCCCCACTTTCTGGACACTGCTTATTTATTGAAAATGTCCAGACCTAGATCAAAGTCTTTCTCTCTACACTATAATTACCATCTTTTTTGGTGATATCTTTCAAGTGGATGACCCATTTGCCACCCTAGCTTCTGAGTGTCATGACCTCCTCAACTTCAGTGTCTACTTCCTTCAGTTTCCAGATCACACCTTAAACCTTTTCATCACCACAAACCACTGCATCTCCAAAATATCTTTAGCAAACATCTCATAGTTCAACCATCACTTCTTATTCTTCCAAGCCACCCACTAGTATATCACCAATGCTACAATGATTCCATCTCATTTATATCGTTCCTCCACTTTTACCACATTCTCTCTATCCATAAGTTTCCTGCTGTTTTCAATTTTATTATTTTTCAGTTTGCAAATAACTCTAACATCTAAGTGGATTTCATTTCAGTAATGCAAAGGTAGTTTAACTTTCTAAAATCAATCAACATAATATACAATATCAATAGTGCAAAAAATAAAATAATACAATTAAAACAGTAGATGGGTAAAATGAATTTGGCAAAATTCAACGTACATTCATTATATAAAAGATCTTTCCAAAAATTGGTAATAAAAAGAACTTCCTCAGCCTAATAAAGGGCATCTATCATACTTAATGTTGAAATATTAAAAGATTTTTCTTTAAGATAGGGGTAAAAATAGTTGTCTATTCTCACTACTCTCATTTAACATTTTCCTTAAGAGTCTTGTCCATGCAATACAGCAACAAAAATAAATAAAAGGCATACAGATAGGAAATAAAAGAGGAAAACACCATATATTCACAAAAGACATGATTAGATATGGAGAATGTCACTAAAATTTAGAAGCAAGCCTTTTAAACTATCAAGTGAAGTAGGAAGAATTCAAAGTTGCAAGATACAAGCTCAATTTTAAAAAAATTATTTCTACATAACAGCAAGTAAATTTTAAAAATTAAATAAAATAATGCCATTTACAATAAC
>JAQZBX010048554.1:0-20170 GCA_029593785.1 Cabassous unicinctus
TCCTTTCTACATTGGAAGCTGTGTTCTAATTTCTTCCGTAACTCGTGCTGATATAAATCTAGAGTTTGCAGTTGAAAACTATAACTTCTTATTTGGTGCTCAAACAAAAACCTCAGCCAAGAAACAGAAAATGTCCTTCCTCCAAAGTGGTAGAAAGGCAGCCACTGCCCTGTCTGGGATCAGGAAATGATCCTAGCAAATGGAAGTACCTTCAACATCTAAATCCCATTAGCCCCCATGGGTGGTCTCAACTCCTTCTAGGTGTATTGATACTGACCTGTACATTTGCTCTGTGAAAGGAGATTTCTGTGTTTCTTCAGTAAGCCAGGGAAGGGTGGCTGGCTCTTTTTTCTTTTCCTTTTCAAAATAAGCTGATGACTCTGCATGATTTCTTATTTGTATGAACAATGTGAGAGGCTTCAACTCATTTCAGTTAACACAGTAAATGAAAGAACCAATTGTCAACTCTGAGGATGAAGTTGAAACAAGACTTTAATAATAATAAAATATTCACATCTAACATTTACTGTTTACAATAGATAAATATTGCCCCTCTTTTCTCTCTCTCTCTCTCTATAATTTTTTGGTGGTTATTCATAAGTTCAAATGTTTTCCAAACTCACCCAAATCCTCCTTCCAACTAACCATGTTTAACATAGTCTCATAAAGTCCCAGAGACAGTGGGGTGTGGCCCTTGCAGTGGCATGAGATTTGAGAAAAATGGGACCCAGCTGGGCACTTCCTCACTCACTTGGTGGAGAGTGGGCTTGGTGAGGAGTGGGAGGGGGACAGCAGTGGGAATGAGCAGAAACTCCCTCACTCCTGAAAAAAGCTAACATGGGGGGAGGCTGTGCTGGGAACCCTGGAATGTCATGGATGTCATCCAAGGGCTCCAGGTGAGAACCTCAGTGGTCCCCTGAGTGACAGGTCACAGGAGCCCAGGACATCCTTTCAAAGGCAGAGTCATGCAGGGAAGCAGGAGAGTGTCAGGGGTTTAAGTGGAGTCTGGAGGTGACCCAGACTGGCTGGTGGGGAGGAAGTGCCTGCCTGGCCTGGCCCACTGAGGTTGGGGTCAGCAAAACTACTTGGCCAGGCAGACCTGGGAAGGGGGACCCTGAGGCAGGTGGACATGAGGGGCTAGTGGGAATTTTGCCTTTAGGAACTTGGGTCTCTTCTGCTTTTTCCTCAGAAGAACTGAGGTAGCTCTGTTCTTGACCTTGTCATCCACTGGTTTGTTCCACTTCATAAGCAGAAAATGATACTTGGGAAGGGCTGCATAGCATAGTACACATTTGTACTGTCCAGGATCTGCAGCACTGGGAAGTGAGACAGAGGGGTGGTCAGCTGTGTTCTGAGGGACCACAGGACACCCCAACCCTTTGTGTCCCCACAAGAGCAGACCTCAGCAGGGGCCCCAGTCCAAATCCAGGATGAAAATTGAGTCCTCTGAATGATGCCTGCCTAAAGGAAAGACTCTGCAGAGTCACAGCTAAAAATCAAGAAACTTTGTTTTAAAAGTGACAATGACTCATAATTGCCAACCTCAGAATAGAGCTGTCAAGAGGTCATCTACTCCCCAACCCCACCCCATGCCACCTTCTCCACTTAGGATCTCAGAGCTGAAATTGGATTTCTAGAACCCAGTGCACAGCCCCTGAATCCAGCCCTACCCAGGAAAAGTCTACTGGGGCCCAGTGAAGAGCAGCCCTGGCCCAGGCCTCCTAAGCAGGGTTCCTGAAGGCCTCCATGATGAGGCAGTACCAGACAACCAACAAGTATTTAAACTTTGATCCTATTTTCATCCTGCTTCCTGGCCTAGAGCCAGCTAGAAAGAAACACTGGGCTGGAATCCTGCTCCACCTCAGTGGTGTGGCTACTCATCTCCTTTCTTAACCTCTCCAGTCCTCAGTCTTCCTGTTCTGTAGGATGAGTCCTTCTGCCCTATTGCACACCTCACAGCTCCTATTTCCCATTCAAAAGCTGAGAGAGAATTTAGAACCAACATCCAGGAATGGTGGGAGTCATTTTAATTTGCCCAGGCTAATGGCTGGGAGAGAGGGATCAGCTCACTGACAAGAATCCAGTTAATTTTATTTTGCACATATATACCATGTGCACAGATATTGGATAATTTTCTCACCCCTTCAGGGAGTGAGAAAAAGGCCCAGGTGCTTGAGAAATTGATCTAAGGCCTCAGAGCCCAAGACACCTGGTTCTGGGTCTGTGCTGTTCTTCTAGATTATTTCCCTTACCCACTTTCTAGAATGCTGAGTCAGTCCCCTAGGGCATTCTAAGTGAATCAAGGAGATTTTTTTCTAGTTTTCATGATCATTAAGGCATGGCCTGTAGCATGTTTGGTGCTTGTGTCCAGCAGTCATGGTGCTTTTGGAGGTGCAGTCAACCTCTCCTGTTCAGAGGACGCCCTTCAAGTTGAGCCCCTCTGCTTGGCCATCTTGCTCATGGTCCAAGGTGAAAAGCCCTTTCTCTGGATAATTCAGTGTTGTTAGTTTTGAAATTGGTTTCTCAATGTCTGGGTCATGACCAGAGAATAGTACAAAAGGGAGAAGATGCTGTGGGCACTGAGGGCTGCCCTGGGAAGCATGGTTTGTGAACATGGTGCCTACCCACCTGCTCTCAGGTACACTGTGGCCAGGAGACCTCAGACCTTCATGCTGGGGATGTGTTGCCTACCCCCTCCACCATCACCCTCTCCAACATGTCCCCTGACTTACTTCAATCCTCTTAAATGATTTGCCACCATCTTGTAGTCCTTTGGCTTGTCCCCATCCTGGTTGTGTTCTTCCAGACCCTTGTGGATCATGGCTAGAGCCCTTTTTTGGTCTGTCAACTGTAGTGGATCAAAGTACATGCCCTCAGGGCATGGGTCCTGGAGCTGGCTCCCCCAAGTGCAGCTGCCAGAAAACCTATGGAGCCACCTCTGGTCAGGGCTGGGTCTATAGGGGCCTCAATGTCTTCTCTAGCTCCACTGGGTAGACCTTCATGGAATGAGGGATCTTTTCAATCTTTCTTACAGCCTTCTTCTATAAGAACTTCCAACTCTGTCTTGAGGTTGTTTCCCAGTGTGGGTCCAAACCAATACCCTGTAGGTTGATCCCTGTCTCCTGGGTCCTTGGCCTGCAAGGACATCTGCTATGGGTTCCCAGAACCTTGGGGACAAAGGGTGACCATGCAGCAGGGGGTGGGGACTGGGGAGTGAAATCTGGGCCTCTGTCATCTCCTACCTCCCAATCACGGGAGATGGCTTATCCTCAGGGAGTGCCTCTGCAGTGACCATGCCCCTTCAGGATATCTCCAGGCTGCAGCGAACCCCAGGGCAGAGCCCAGGACATCTAGTCCAAGCCCAGATATCAGAGATGAGGAGGAGCTGGATGACAACCTATGGCTCACCAATAATTCCCTGGGCTCCAGGATGCAGCTGTAGTCAGCAAGGTCCAGACCACAGTGGCCTTGAGGCCCAGATACATGCATGGCTCTGAACAAGGGTCAGACCAGTGACACTTAGTAAAGCTACACCTGCTCCTGGACACAAGAGAAGTGCAGCCTGGGGCAAGTGTGTAACTGGCAACTCAGCCAGCCTCTGTGCAGTGGGGGCTGGGGTGGCTCCATCTGCATGTCCCATCCATTATCTGGCTCCTGCTCATGCCTTGAAGTCCACCATTGTGGGGTCGACCCCATCCTCACTTCCAGGACACCTCAGCAGCCCCTCCCTGGCTGGTGTCTCCACACACTGGCCCAACCTTCACTTTGAGGACAAAGGTCACATGCTGTCCCTGTTCTGCTCTGACCCTCCAATGAGTCCCATCTCCCCCTGTGAGAAAGTCAAGCTCTGTCCAGCAGCTCACAGGGCCTGATTTGACCCAGATCCCAACACCTCTCTGGCCTCAGCTCTTCCCCTTGACCCCTGATGCTCTATCCTGGCCTCCAGCCAGTCCCTCTGGCTGGCCAAGGACAAGTCTCCCTGGACCTGGAAGGCTGTCCCTTCCTCCTCCTCTTTGGGGCTGCTTCAGAGAGCCCTTCCCAGGCCTTCCTCACTCAGCATGCCAGCATCAGCCCCTATGTCCACTATCTTGAGCCCTGACTGCCATTGAACTCATGCTCTTCCTGCCTCTGGAGGGGGCTGTCTGTCCTTCCCCACCCACTAAGAAGTCTGTTCCAGGATGACAGGGAAGGCACATGTCATTCCTTATGTGTCTACTGCCTGAACCACTGAGAGGCCCCAGGGGATGGCCGCATACCTGGCTCAACAGGATGTTCTTGTACTTGTCATTATCCTCAAGCAGGCTGACATGGATGATGCAACAGCCACCCATGTGCAATAAATAGTGAGGTTGTATGTCCTGGCACTTGTGGCTGGTCCTTGTGGTCTTGGGTTTGATAGATGAAGAGGAAGAGGACATTCCTCCAAATGCTGATGTGACAATGGAGGAGTTCTATGATGATGCAGAGGTCAACTGCTCCAACTGGGTGACAGCTAGATCAGCAGAAGGCCTGGAGGCTCAGAGCACCTCAGGGCTGCTTAGAAGCTCCAGGAGGCTGTAGAATTATTATAGTTGTCAACAATCCTTGACCCATTTGTGGACTCAGAGAGGGCCAAGCTGTCACAGGACAGGGAGGGTAAGAAAAGGTAGGCAGTCACCTTTATTTCCTGGCCATCTTGGGACTATGGGACATGGTCCAGATGGAATTTGCCTTAGAGCTTGAGGAGCTGGCCACATGTATGTGAGGGGAGTCAGCTGCATCCCTGCTGCTGAAGTCAGGGCACTTTTGACTGGTCTGGGTGGCCATGATTTTGATGGATGATGAGGAAGAGGATATTCCTCTGGATGCTGATGTGACAATGGAGGATTTCTGTGATGATGCAGAGATTGACTGCTCCAACTGGGTGACAACTAGATCAGAAGAAGGCCTGGAGGCTCAGGGCACCCCAGGGCTGCTTGAGAAGCTCCAGGAGACTCTAGAACTATGGTAGGTGTCAACAATCTTTGACCCCTTTGTGGACTTAGAGAGGGCCAAGCTGGCACAGGAGAGGGAGGGTGAGGGTGAGGGCTGACATGAGAAGAGGAGGGCAGTCACCTTTGTTTCCTGGCCATCTTGGGACTCTGGGACATGGTCCAGGTGGATTGTCACGTTAGAACTTGGGGAGCCATCCACATGTATGTGAGGTGAGTCAGCTGCATCCCCACTCCTGAAGTCAGGGCCACAATGGAGCTGCACATTGGAGTGGGGGTTGCTGCTACCACTGGACTCAGCACCTGGAGTCCACTGCTGGAAGGATGGATCAGTTTACCTTGGAGACGTCCCCAGGGTTGCAACCAAACTTCTGCAATGCTACTACTGCACCTGCTTAGTGCTTGGTTCACCAAAAGAGCCAGTGGCCTTTGACTGCCTTAGATGTCAGGCAGCATCACCCCATTTCACAGAAGAGGAAACAGGCCCAGAGTTTGGGCAATTCTCCACAGTCAAAGGCTTGCTTGGGTGTGGAGCACTAAACTGTCAGCCTCCCCAAGCCCACGCTTAGCCTGAAGCTTCCCTTAGTCCCGAGGCAGCCCACACTTGCCCACCCTGGATGGGGAACTCACTCTTTACTCCAAGGGTTGATGCCTTCTAGGTGGTGTTTGTCCATGAAGTGCTTACTGGCAGAATGAGATGAGGCCCCCAGCTCACAAGACATGTGGTAGTTACAGGACAGAGTGGTGGCTGTGAGGCTCCTGGGAGCCACACCTCAGGGCTCCCTTCCAGTGTCCACACAGCAGTTGGCATTTGGGTGCCCCAGCATATTCAGACAGCAGGTCCTATGATGACCCAGGAGTCAGCAGGGTGATCCTGCCCCTACAGTTGCCAGATCCAGTCCTGGCCTCACATGTCAATCTTGCTAGCTGCTCCAAGGTCCCAAACCAGGCCCCAAATTGTTCATTGGGAACAAGGGAGTCATAACAGCAGCCTGCCTGGAGCTGATGGAGCTCAGTGACCATCGGTATTCCTGGGGCCACAGGGAAGGAAGAGGCACTGGTGAGGCCTGGGTGGACTGCTGGGCGGGATGGGGGCCAGTGGCTGGTTTTGCTCCTGTGGAACCCCCACCCCTCCACTCCTTTCCAGGCTCTACCTGCCCTCAGGGCTCAGTTCACACAGCTCATCCTCCAGGAAGTCATCCTTCATTCCATATGTAACCCCCACCCCACATGTAACCCCCACCCTCCAGAGGGAAGGGTCCACTCTGTCTTTTCTTCTCAAACTCTCCACATCAATCTAAGAGGAAGTTGCATGCAGCTCGGGGTGTCCTGCCCAGAACGGTCCCTGTTTTCCATCTCCCTCCCCAGTCCCCCCCGACAGTGATGGCCACAACTCCTCACCTTCCTCCTTTTGTCAAAGTTGACCATCCTCCCCTGAAAGGCAGAGAGTTTGCATCCATCTTAAAGAGGCTCCCATCCATTGCCATACCAATAGCCCCTGAATCCCTGCCACACTGAATGACTGCAGAGTTCAACATGCACAGACCAGCCCAGACCAGGGATGGACCCAGGCAGACTTCTGGGTGCCAGGAGTGGGGACCGGGAGTGGAGACAGAGAAATCTTCCACTCCCAGTCTATGAAGACAATGCAGAGATGGCCCCTTGGACCAGTATAGTTTTTACACATCTGCAAGGTGGCCCTGGCACCCCAGTTCCCAGGGCACTGTGAGGGTCTCAGGAGATGTGGTGTGCCCATTTGTGAGAGCTCAGGGCTCAGGGAGATGGCCTTTCCTCCCAGGCTTCAGGAACCATTTCCCACCCCGCTCTGGCCCCCAGGCTCCCTTACATCCAGATACTCCTGCATGGCATAGTCCACCACCAAAAATTGAGTGAGGATTGTCCCTAAGCATCGGACAATGCTCTGGTTGACACCCTGTGGCATTGGGTGGGGTGGGGATGAGCACAGACTCTCAGGTGCTCCAAGACCCCTTCCTGAAAACTCTTCAGTCTCAGACCCCTAGGACCACACAGCTTTCCCCTGGAACAGTCTTGGACAGTTAGTTGTCATCCCTAAGATACCTTCCCAGCTTCCAAGGACCCCAAACTCCCTTGCAGTTTCCTTCCAGCACTGCCTTTTCTAAAATCAGCAAGCTTATCCTCCTCTACCACCCAATCCACCCTGATTCAGCTCCTCCAGGCTCTTGCTCTGACTGACTGCATCTAATTACCCCTGGATTCCCACAGCTTGCTGCCCTAAATGTTACAGGGTAGGGGACATTGAAGGGAGGCTTTCCAGGCTCAGTGGCCAAGGAAGGATGGGCTTGAGGAGGGTCCCTATGCTCACTTGGAGGCCACCCCATCCCGACCCTCCTGGCCTCAGGCACACTCACACTCTACTACTGCTGCTGCTACTGGGCTCTTTTGGGGCTCCTCTCCAGAGTGGCGAATTTGGAGATCACCTCCTGGCAAAATTGAAGACAAAGTCAGTGAGGCCCAACACCTCTCATCTATTGTTCCTGGGGTCTTGGACACCTGGACCATGTGGGCAGGAGGAAATCTGCTCTCATCACATGCCAGATGTCCCCTGCATGATCTTGTGAAAGTGGACTGGTTTCCCTGAACCTCTTTATTCATCTGTGATTTGAGGACAAAGACCCGACTACCATCATCAGGAGTCCAGATACCTCAGTGTACCATCGTAGCGAGGATGCTCTGGCCATCACGCTATCCACCTTAGTGTCACAGGAACACTCAGCCATGTTCCTTTTCCCCCTTGAACCTCGTCACCTCACCATGAGGGCGGCATCACTGGATGGTCATGCCTCTGTTCCATGTAAGGACACAGAGGCCCAAGACGATGTCAACTTGGACTGATTCAGTCAGAGCATTGGAAGACAGTCTGATTCCTCCACACGGAGGCCTTGTCTGAGCTGTCATCACCCCCACCCACCACCACTATCTGATGTCTGGTTTTCCAGGCCTCTGAGTGTGGGGTGGGGCCTTGTGCCATCCTAGCCATGGAGCTTGAGGACGGGGTGTCTCTGGAGGCCTAGTTGAGCAGTTCCTTCCTGTCCCATCACACAGAATTGGAGATCCCAAAGCCTGCCCAAAGTTATACCAAAGGCATCCCCTCTCTCAGGGTTCACTCAGGATATTCTGCCTGCAAAAAAGCCCCAGCATCCACTCAGGAATGGGTCTTCATGGTGCCAGGTCTGATTGTCCAGGTAGGGTAGGAGTTGCCAGGAGTAATGAGCATTGAAGTTTCACTTCCTCTTTTATGTGGAAGCTTCTAGTTATGGCCAGAAAGGACCACGATGGTTTCCTGTCTCCCATATATTTCTCATAGCTCTCTGGCACACATGTCTTTCATAATAAGGCACATTTATGAGGCCCTCCTGTGTTGGTGGAGACTTCTCATCCTACCAGTTCATCATCTCCTCCTGAACATCCCAGCCACCTCCACCACATCCAAGAACCACAGCCTACTGCCCTACAACTTACTCCCCCCCCCACCTGCCCACAAAGCAAACATATCCCACTTCATCTTCTTCCAGAATAGGCCAGACTGGATGATTTTAAAGAAATTTTCAGTGAAAAACTAACAACCCCACCTCCTGAGCCCTGACCCAAGCCCCCTCTTTACCTTGATGATCAGCTCACTGCTCTCTGAGTAGTTGTTCTCATTTAAGAAAACTTCATCCAGCCTCTGAAAGAGGTGGAATCTGTCCCTGGGGGAGGGCAAGAAGGAAGGAGAAAAGAAGGAGTGGGTGGGAGGGGGTAAGACCAATCCACTTTATTTTAGCATCCTGGGACACAGACTGCCTGGGCGGGTGGTGCTGAAACTGGGTGGCTCTTAGTGCTGCAGGACATTGTGCTATTTGGGAGCTGAGCTCTCAGGTGGGCACAATGGGGTTCCCCATTCCCATTTCATGCTCAGCTGGTTTTGACACATGTAGATTTCAATTGGACTGAGTGTGTTGTTGAGAAGCAAATACTTGGCATTCTCCCATTTGGCTCAACTCCGTAACAGACAGAGGAGAGAACCAGTGCTGAGGCAGAACAGTTGACCTCAGGTCATGTGGAGACCTAGAGCCCCACCCCACCTGGCCCCTGACCAGGAGCTGCTGCCTCCCACACTACTTGAAGGGAGATACCTGGACCTGTGGGGTCCCTGGTCCAACTCTCTGTCCCCTGGAAAGAGTTTTGCACACGTGGAAACTTCCTCCCATGTCTTCTTGAGATGGTAAATTGAGTGGCTTTTGAGAGCACAAAGGATGGTGTAGAATGAGGAGAAATTGTTGAGAATTTGACATTTATGGTGAGGGAGAAAGAATGAGCTGTGAGGTGTGGTCTGAGTGCCCCCTTGCTCCAGCTTCAGCCCCCTCAGCTGAGATGGCCCCTCTTGGATGAGACAGACACCCAGGGAGACCCTGAGGGCACACTGTGTACCGAGGGAGAGACACCCACACTCAACCTGAGGGAGTAGCCTGGGTCATTAGTGATGATAGTGTAGGGCTGAGCTACAGGCCAGGGAGGACCTGTAGTCCTCAGAGCCAGTAAGAACAGACAGGGGTTCCAGGACCCACAGCGGGTGCCCTGGGCATACCTTGGCCACCTTGATCCAGTGTTCCACCACCCTGGATCTGTCCAGAGCCTACATGCTCTGGTCCCCGAGGCAGGTGGAGATAATGCAGTTGGTCACAAGGTTGAACTGCATGATGATTGCATGGACAGTGGTTGCCACATGCTCCTTGCACTTTTTGTTGCACTGGGACCAGATGAAGTCCAGGCAGTGATAAGGCACCACCTTCTTTAACAGCTCCTGGGGAGAAGGAGGTGTCAGCCAGTTCTGCACCCTGCAGCTCAGATCCCGCAGGCCCCCTGGACATAGGCCAGGGTCAGGAGGTCTCAGCTGGAGCTCAGCAACTGAGCACAGGGTGTGTTCTCTGTCCCCTGAGGGGACCTAACATTTGAGTCATCCAGGGCCCAAGGCTAGCAGGGAAAGAGAGCTGCACTTTCAAGTAAATCTTACAAATTCCAGCACCAAAGGCACCTCATGCCTCCACAGGCCCAGGTGGCACCACAGCCCCTCCTGATAATACCTCCTAGGCTTGCTTGAGGTCAGGTGCATAATCCTTGGGGGGACAAGGGGCTTCGGGTGCCTGTCAAAGTATCCAGTGCACATCAGGGTCTTGTTAGTGTCAATGCTGTGGAGACCCCCAACACAGTTTGGCCACCCATGGAACCAGTTAACCTTAGTGAGCTCCCTTTAACTCCCCAATTTCCAAGCCCCCTCAGGCTTAGTATTTCTTTGCTCTCATGTAAACTTCACAGTCAGTGTGTGTAGCAGGTATGGTTAGTGTCCTATATCTACTTTCCAGAAGGGGCAAATGTGGGATTGGGGATTAATAAGCTTGCCTAGGTTACAGTGCTGGGAGTGTATCCAGGCTTTGGACCCAGATCACAAGATTCTGGATCAGGGGATGCTAATGTTTGGATGGCAGATCCTGGGAGGAAGATGTCCCCAGCTCCACCCAGCTGAGCCCAGCTGCTCACCTCATCCATCCGTGTCAACTGCTCTGCTACCAGCTCAGGAGGGAAAGCCAGGAGGTGAGCTTTCTCCTCACTCAGCCCATTCTATGAGGTCTCAGGCCAGGGTCATGGAGGCTCTGGTGGTGTAGCCCACCCTGGTGATTCTTTGAGCTCTGGTGGTGGTTCTGATGGTATTGCCAGACTTGCCTCCAACTCAAGAGGTGTTGCTGCTGAAGTTAAGTTAGGCTATAGCTCCAGGATGGGGCCTGGTGCAGACTGTGTAGGTGGCACTGGAGGTAGAGGTGGGACTGCCTCCAGCTCAGGAACTGGTGATACAAATGGTGATATTATTTCCTCCATCTTGGCTGCAGCTGCTTCATCTGGAAATGGAGCCGGCTCTACCTGCCGGCTCTACCTCCAGAGCTGGCAGTGGAGGTGGCACCAAAGCCTGTTCAGGTTCTCAAGCTGGTGCTTCTGATGGTGAAGGAGCAAGCTGTACCTCCACAATGGGCAGTTCCGATACATGTGTAGGAGGCAAGGTAGGCAGAGCTGGACTTGCCTTTGGATCTGGAACTGGTACATTGGATGGTGAAACAGATGCCTCTAGCTGTGGAACTTGTGTTACTAATTGTGATGTAGCTGCTCCCAGCTCCTGAGCAGGTGATGTGGCTGATGAGGTAGGGTGGTCTAGCTCCAGGACAGGCACAGGCCCTAATTCTGTGGGTGGGAGTTGTGGTGGAGCTGGAGGCACCGTCAACTCAGGAGCTTGTGCTACAACAACTAATGCATCAGGCTTGATTTCCAGAGCAAGCACTGGTGCAAACTCAGGAGCTGATGGTATAGGTGGCAATGTTGCTGATTCAGGCTCAGGAACTGTCCTTGTGTTTGCCGCAGGTGGTGGAACTGGTACTAGGTGTTACACTGGAGGCATTTGCAGCTCTGGAGCTGACAAAGGAGCTGGAGAAGATGTAGGTTCCACACCATGAATGGCTCCAAGTGTCTTTCAAATACAGAGAACATCCCACTATCCCTAGAGGAGGATTCAGCCCAAAAAGTGTTCCCAGACCGCAGTCTCCCAGGTGCCTTGTCTGAGGCTCCTCCTTGCTCATGGCCCAAGGGCAACTTCTGGTAGTTCCTGCCTATATGGTTCCATCCCAACCTCCACCCCACAAGCTCACAAGCTAAGACCCTGAGTCCTCCTCACCCTTTGGGTCTACCTCAATGGGCTCCCAGTGACTCATCTGTGAAAGGAGATCTATGGCATGGTGCTCCAGGACAGAGCCAGGTAGATGCACCTGGGCATAGGCCACCAGCAGCTTGAGGCAAGGAGAACCTGGAGGTTGTAGGAACTCTTCAGGGTACTGGTCCATCCAGGTGCTCAGCAGGGAGGAGAGGGTGCCGAGGACAGGCGGGTAGGCAGCAAGTCAGAAACTGGCATTTCCTTTCATGCTGCCCCCAGAGACACTTCTTCGGGAACATAAAGTCCATAAGGACAGGGAAAGGTTTTGACTTGTCTGCCCATAGCCCAGTCCTGACACACAGTAGGAGCTTCATCAATTTGTGAGTGATGAGGGGATAACATCTGTCAACCTGCCCTGGAAACTTGTGGACCCCATCCAGTAAATTCTGCCCCAAGGAGCTGCCTCATTTTCTGCCATGTGTCGTGTGTGTGTCTCCTCTTCCCATTGACACTGCCCTCCCAAATGATAGTGGTTTGCAGACAGCCCTGCCATCCTGCAGGAGGCAGACAAGACTGAGGTCCACAGTAGATTTGGAGTAGGCTGCTCACCACCTCCTTTTTGGGTCTGTGTGAGGTGGTGTTTGGGGGCCTTGAGTCTGTGATGGGGCTGTGGTGGGGAAGGGTTCTCTTGGGGACCTAAAAAGAGACTTCAGGTTCCTCTACAGCCAGTGCCCCAGGACCTCACCCAAGGCTTCCTCTCACTCCTTTTCAACTGGAGGTGGAAGCCCTCTGAACTCATCCCACCATGGGGGTCATAGGATGTGTGAGGCCCAGTGTTCTGCCCAGCCTTTCCCTGCCACCTAATACCCAACTCCCCACACTGGTGTCTGGTGAGAAGAGACCCTCACCCTCACCCAATGTGGACTCACTTTTTCATTTCAAGGCATCTGCCATGCCTGGCAACTGCCACAGAGGTTACATCCATATCTAGGGGAGAACGTGAGCATGTCACAGCTAACTTACTCAGTGTACCCCCTGCTTAAGATGACTCTTGTTATTGCTTGTGGCCCCAACTCAAGTGGAACCCAGAAGAGCAGGGGTTTTTGTCTGCTTTGTTCACTGCATGAAACTATGTGTCTCAATAAATGCCTGCACCTAGTAGACATTTGATGTATACTTGGTGAAGGAATGAGACTTAAGTATCACCTTCTCAGAACTAGGGTGGGCCTGGACCCCTCCGGGAGCCTACAGTGACCCCTGCTCTGACCACACCAAGGTTGGAGGCCCCAAAAGTGTTTTCAAACCTCCTTTAGAAATGAGGAAACTGAGGTCATTAAGGGGGTGAGGCTGAGAGCTTCTTCACTGGGAAAAGGAAAGTCCTGCCTAGAAACAATGTTGCCCTTCCAGCCACCCTGTCCACTGAGCCAAGCTCGAGGAAGCACTTTCCATGGATTCTCCCAGTTAGTCCTTATAACAAACATAGGAGGTTGGTCCTCTTACTGACCCCCTTCCCAAGGAGGAAACTGAGGTCAGTGGGTGAAATGACTTTTCTGAGACACAAGCAAGTTGGGGACAGAGCAGTCAAATGACCAGGGATGGGGCAGGCACTCATCTTTGAAACAGTCAGTCCAGGATCTGCTTGGTGGTGGTGAAAACCTGGTATATCCCAAGGAAGCTGTTGACATACACGAGGTTTCCCTCCTGGAAGGTGGGCACCATGTGCTCCACCAGCTTCTCCCAGGGGCCCGCCTTGACCGTCCACACTGTAAGGCTCTCCTCCCTCATGAAGGCTGAGTCATTCTTCCTCTAGGGTGGGTCAGAGGAGGCACATGTGGTCAGAGGCAGAACTCTGGATCCCCAGGTGGGGCTGGGGCTGTCAGCAGACCTGCTTCACCCAATCCCTCAGCAACTTGAGGCTGAGGGGGGCGTGTGTGCCTCTAGCAGAGAAAAGTCCTCAGCCTTCAAATTGAATTTGAGGTGAGGAAATAATTGAAAGATGAAACCCCACACCCAGGAAAGGGCAGATATGTGGACTGTCACTTGGGGGAGAAAGTCCCCTGCAGGACTGAGGACCTGAACATATGCCTCAGGGAACAGCATACCAACCAGGTTTGTAAACAACTTTCAGGACTCCACTGCTCATGGGGCCAAAGCCACAAGGCTATGACATTTGCCACCTTGACCCCAGATCTGGTAAATGAAGGAAAATGGAAGGAGCCAGTTCCAAGTGGGGTGCAGGGATACTCCTGCCCACACAGAGAGCTGGTGGTAACTGAACTGCTCCAGTCTTAGGGACATTATCTGGCCTTCACCGTTTAAAGTGATGTCTGCATGTCCTCTGCCTAGCCATCCCTTTTCTGGGATCCCCTACTGGGGGTGGGAGGATCAGTTCCTTGGGGCATGTGGGAGGTGTTCAGGGCAGCAGTGCTGACAAGGCCACAATAAAGGACCATTAGAGGTCCAGCAGTACTGAAGGCTGAATCATTTCTCCAAGCCCATCTGGAATATTGGGCAGCTGAGTCAGGCCTCAGTTCCTGATCTGGGAAGGTCAAGGGGACAGTTATGGGAGATGGCAAGAACCTTCCTAAGCAAGAAGAGTGTATGACTTGGAGCAGATTTGGAGGATAGTCACAAAGACTGCTGCCCAAGGACATGAAGCCAGGGAGTGGAAACAGAAATACAGCAGCAAAATGCACACACATCTGAAGTGAGCCCACCCTTCAGCCTACCCTGAAGGGAAACTCATGCAAAAGACTCCTCTCTGCTATTCCTTTAACCATTTGAAGTGACCTGCCCCCCGCCCTATGGAATGGCAGTGTGGTGGGTGATTGGCGGTACCCAGGTTCTTTCGGAAGTGGGATATTAGGTCACTCAGGCATGAAAGCCCTGGAAGAGGGAGCAGGGATGTGGCCATGAAGGGATCTAAGCGTGGGGTGCTCCCTCAATGTTTTCCAACCCCCATCAACATTTACTCCAACTTGGAAGTGGTGCTGGTCATGGCTGGGGCCAAAATGTACCTGCACCTTCTGCAGAGAGATGGTGTAGAGGAGGCCCTCCTCCAGCTCCTCATTGACTACCTGTGTGGAACTCTGCGAAGCCATTGCCTGACAGCTGGGCCTAGAGGCATCAGCAAGTGGCCTGCCCGACACCAAAGGGGAAGCCATACTTCATTTGGGCTGGGACCCTCATCAGGCCCAGATGGGTGTCTGCCTTCCCCTCCAGCCCCATTGGAGAGATGACAGCTTGAGGGCTCAGGATTATCAGTGGTATACATGGGTGCCACCCTAAGATGCACCTCCCCCCATTTCCTGACATGACCTGGCAGGTGATAGGTAAGGACTTCCTGGGTTCCCATCCCTTGTGGCCTGCTCCTTCCCAGGGTGGTTCCACTGCTCATGCCCCCCACTCACTGGGAGGTGGATGGGATGTGGGGCTGCCCAGGCAGGAGCACAGTAGTAGCATGTGGTGAATTGGATACCCTGGGCCATCTCATGTTACCTTTGGGTACCTCCTGGCTTCGTGGTTGAGACCTAAACCAATGTTGAAAGCCATGGAAAAGGGACTCATTCCTAGGTTGGTTGAGACTTGGGCCTCGGGATCTAGGAACACAACAGGAGAACATGTTGCTCTCTCAAGCATCTCCTGCCAAGTGAGCTAGGAAGGGACTGCCTTTGGAATCTGGATGCCTGGTTACCAGAGTTCCAATTTCTGTTGGGTTCTCTCACCAAGGAAGTCAGCTCACTTCCTTAGGTCTCCTTACCCTGGCACCCTCAATGGTTAAAATTCCTCATGTGATGGAACTGGTATGGTGGGAAGAGGAGGCTGACTTGTGGACAGCATGAGCATGGGTGTGCTGGGCCAGGCCTCATAGGCTGCATGTCTTACTTTGCCAAAGTGCTGCTGGTGCAAAGTACCAGAAATGGGCTGACTTTTATTAGGGGATTTATTTGGGCTAAAAGCTTACAAAAGCATGAAAAGTCCAACTTGAGGCACCATAACAGGTGCTTTCACCATGAGGTGAAGGAAGAAGGTCCCCCATCTCTGCTGAGGTTCCTGCCTTTCTGAAGCTATAGGCAAACCAGGCATAGGACTTGACTCTTCCTGGGCCTCCTCACTCAGTCTCAGCATGGCAGGATCTAACATGGCAGAGTACTTTTCCTTTGTCTGTCTATGTATCTCTCTGTGTGTTTCCATTTATATCAGACCCAGCATGGGGGCAGAGATTCAACCTGAGTCAGGCCTCATTGACATAGTCCAATCAAAAGCACTGAAACATCATCAAGTAATCTAACTAAACGATCCTCAACTGAATTTAATAGAATGAAAGGGTATCACACCTGCAGGAATACATTAGTTTAAAGACATAATCTTCCTCTTTTGGGTATTAAAATTTGTGCTCATGGTTGCACAAATATCTAAAGGTACTAAAACTTAATGAATTGCAAACTTTCAAAGGGCTAATTGTACGGTATATAAGTTTTTTATCTCAGTAAAGGTGTTATATTAAAACAAAAATAGTTACCACCATCTACCAGGTCTTGCACATAATTCCAGGGTCTTTTCATGCCCAGCAACTATATAAAGTCAATTTCTGTTGTTTTCAATAGTAACGCTTACTCTAAGTATCTATCCAGTCTCCTACTAATGAACATTTAAGCTTATTTCTTTTGTTATCACTATATTTATTATAAACATTACTGTAAGGAATATGCATATACATATAATGTGGTACACAATCTGAGTTTAATTATGACACATCCATGTGGATTAAAAAACATGAACAATTTGATGTATACTGAAATACTGCCTCATCTAAATATACTTTCCATTTACATTTATTGATATAACAGAAAGGTATGTAATAAACTTTGTTGTCTTATTCTATATTAATTTTCTCATCTACTCCATATGCTTTTATTTTGTTTTATCTTGTGTGCTTCCAAGTTGATAGTATGGAATAATTTATCTCAGATTTTAATTTACCTGTTAGGTAAATTTTGTCTTTGTTTATATAAAACTTTTGTTCTTGATTAATAACTGCTAATGAATACCAAACAGTCATTATGAAAATGGAAAATACTAGCACATCTAAACATCCATTCATCTCATCTCTTTACCATCAGTGTTCCTGTTTTAGTTATTTCTAAATCCATATTACTTTCCCTCTAGTTATTCTAGTAGTGGTTACAATATTTAATACATTTTCTTAAATATTTGAGGTATTTGATTGAAAAATAACACATAATTCTTATTTACTCCAGTGTTTTTAAAATTGAGTGTTGCTGTAGGTAATTTAGTAACTTTCTAGGACTTTTGTTCTGCTTTTCTGTCCTTAGAATTATTTCTTCATTTTATAAATATAGATTTGTTCACCAAAATATCTCTCATTTCAATAATCTTTATCATGTTGCAGGAACATAGCATTCATTTTACACCTGCAGATTCAAGTTTTGAAATTAAGAGAAGTGCTTTTCCATTATTGCTGTGAATTTGTTTTATTTTTGCTATCAGTTCATCTCTCTTCTCAAAATTTTTTTTTTCACAATGGCTATCATTGTCTTTCTTCCAGTCCTGTTAATTTCTCTCTTAATATCTGCATAGCAAGTCTGCATTGACTTCCAGCTTAACTGTCAGTCTACTGACCTTTGGCCAAAGCTGTGGAATCTGTTAACTAAACTGCAATGGTTGTCAGTCATCACAGGTCCAGAGTTGTTTCAGATGTTTAATCCTATCTGCTTGGTTTTGTAGTTACAAAAGAACTATGGATTTGCACCTGATATGGTAGAACCTGGAGTGGGGAGGGGCATTTGATGGTGCAGCCTGGTCACATAGATTTAATGTGCCTACATGGCCAGCTCACTATCAGAGTTGCCAACACCTCAGCAGATTTTGGGCTTATTAGTACCTCCCAATTTGTATATGTTGTTGGTAGCTTGAGACCTGGACTGAGCATGTGTCCTCTGTGACTTGTGGGGGAAGGACAAAAATGTCCATGCCTGATATTGTTGGTCCATTGAAATGCATATTGTCTCCTTTACCTGTTGTAAAGCTGTTCCCTAAGTTTAAACTGCTTGAGTCCTGTGAGTCCTTCAGCAATCAAACACTTAAGGTGAATAATGTGTATAAACACATGACTTTAATAATCCTTATTTCTTCTCAGATATAACTTCAATGTCCATGCCTGTATTTTCTTCATCAATTTTCAATTTCAAATGTCTTACACTCCTTTAATATGTTCATGGTTTTATATTACAATTATTTCATGATCATTGACAGATTAAGTATTTGTCTTAGTTATTCATCTCATCATTGTTCAATATAATCAATCCATTTCACACTGCATTAACTACACTTGCTCTTTCTGTCTGCTTTACTCACAAGGCAAAACTCAAAACTCTGCCTACTCTGGACCCATCCTAACTGCTGAACATGGTTTCAGAATAAGGCATGACCTTGCTTATTGGTTTAACTTAAATTTATTATCTAAGAGTGCAACTGAGTCATCAATAATGTTGCTTGATCTATTAAACTTGTTTCCTTTCCCCCTCAAATTCCAGCAGTTCTTCCATTGCACTCGGTTTATAAATACTAATGCTATTTTAATTTCAAAGTAAGAGCATACATAAGACAGGGTTAGAAATTTCACACTATCAAATATACAAAACAAATATATCTGTACCCACAGACTCTGTCTTCCTTCCTGATATCTTGTTAAAATATGTGAACTTCTCTTGTTTCTACATAAAACCAATCTATTCCCAGGATCATAATCTCAAAGACTTTGCTCCTTCAATTATTCTAACTCATCGATGGACTATAAATATTACCTGATCATTCTCACTATCCTATACATACCTTAAAAATAAAGTACTATATTTCTCCAACTACTTCTATATTAATATTCAATAATTTGTAGAAAACTTCTCAAATGGATTGTGTATTCTTATAACACAATGCTCTCTCCTGCCACACTCTTGCAAATCCATTTACTGTAACTTATTGTACACATAGTGTACACTGGAAGAAATATGGATCTTCACTAAAAATAAAAATATGATTGTGAATTTTGCCCATTCTGGGGGAACCTTGCAGGACTGAGATAAAGACTGGCATTCATTTCACCCATCTCAAGATAGGAGCAGCATTTGATAAAAGCATTTGAAGACACTCTACCTGCAGTAAGCAACACATATTGGGTCAAGCAGCAGGGAGACATAAAAGCCTGGGCAGGACAAGGCTGAGGAGTAAGATTCTTATTGGAGTAAGGGCCTCCTGGAGCTAACATGCACCCTGGGGTATACAGGATTCTTGTGCTTTCCATTGTTGGAAACATGACCCTAGGATTGCAGTTCTGGCTGATCTTTAGGATCCACACAAGAAGGAGATGAAGCTCAAGCCAGAATAGGGGGCAGCCAGGCTTCATTTGAAGGAGTGCTGCAGCTTAGAGCTAAACTGCAAAGAAAGGAAGAGGTTTTTTAGTATTTTCTTTTCAGTTCTTGGCATTGAAGGAAATATCTGCCAGGTCACTGGCTGACTGCTGAGATAAGAAACCAGAGGCCTCATAGATAGCACATGACAATGAAAACAGTTTTTTTTTTTTAAATAGTTGGAAATGTCACAAAACAGACAAATGTAGCCACTTGTATATATATGCAAACATATATATGACAAAATAAGAAAGAAATACTCATAACAATACATGCATCATTTCTGCAGCTAGACACAAGGTCATATTGGTATTTATAAATACTCTTTTTTCACTGCTCATTTCATATTCCCTTTGCCCTCAAAATACACCTAAGTTGGATATGGTTCTTTGTCTGGTGGGGTAATCTAAATATTAATTCTTTTTTGTCATTTTTTATCCTTTATTTTGCTTTTTAATTAGAGAAGTTGCAGGTTTACAGAAAAGTCATGAATAAAATACAGAGGTACCATATACGACCCTATTATTAACACCTTGCATTAGTTTGGTACTTTTTTTACACTTCATGAATGGTCATCAACTACAGAAGCGTTCACCATTTGCATGGTGCAGTCCTATGCTTGCTTGTTTTTTATTGTTTTTATTCTAGTAACACATATAACACCTAAACTGTCCCCTTTTAAACAATACTGACATATGCAATTAAGTGTTGTTAATTATATTCGTGTTGTACTACCAATATCACCATCCATTATGAAAATTTATGATCAGATCAATTAGAAATTCTGTACAATTTAAGCATTAATGCCTCATTCCCTGGCTCATCCCATCCCCTGGTGACCAATAGTCTACATTTTGACTATGAGTTTACTTATTCTAATTATTTAATAAAAGTGAGATTATATAATAAATGTCCTTGTGCAGCTGTTTTATTTCACTCAACTTGATGTCTTTATTTTTTTTGATTAATTTTTTTTATTTGTAAAATGGTATATAAATACATATGCATATATGTGCATTTGTTTACATAAATGTTATTTGTTATATATATATATATATATA
>JAQZBX010048555.1:0-20170 GCA_029593785.1 Cabassous unicinctus
CAATATCTATTTTTGGACTTCATAAATAATACCAAGCTGCCACAAGGGGAAAAGCAGGAGACAACCATTCATAGGTTTAGCAGTCTTGATGGACTGGGCAACCAGCTGAAGCTGAAGCCATGGCAGAGAGGTTGTAGAGGTTTTCTCAAGGATATTAATAGGGTTAGTGTTTCCAGAGAAAGGTTCCTTCCCACCTTTTTCCCCTGATTGGTGAGCTCGCAATACTGTAGAGTCTAGAGTGCCAAAGTGGTAGACTTCCTGACCCCTTTCATTACCCACGACCTTTGCTCTCACCCTCCCTGTAGCCTTTGCCTTGGAAAGGTAGGGGGTGTAGTGGTATTCAATAGTGCTACTTCTACTTCCCAATCTGGCTCTCTCCAAGGGGGCTAATGATGTAGTCACACCTTTTCCCTATTCATAGAAACAGAGACTGCATCTAGCTGAAATCCATCCAGATCTCTGCGATATGTATGACAGCCATTCCTATTTGCAGTAATGATGAAGATCTTTCTCTCTTTGAACAATCTCTGACCATCTCTGCTTGAATTTTGGAGAATAGTCTTGGGCACCTGTGCTCAAGCTGCTGCCTTGGCCTTTGGCCATTATTTAAAAAAATGCAGTATCATATATTTAAGGGATTTTTGGAGAAGACTGATACTTTTCCCAGCTATAAATTTTAAAAAGTGAAAGATGTGAATTTTGCATAGTCAATGGAAGGGAAAAGATGATCAGAAAATATGTTTCAGTCAAGCTAAAATGAAAATAGTACCCATTACATCTAATCCAAACATATGATCTGTATAAGAAAATCATGTCAAAAATAAAAAAGCAACTTTGTGAACTTTAGCATTGATATATGCAAAAAAATAGAATATGTGGTTTAGTTTTATGAGATGTGAATATGATTCAAGCTTTATTTTTTCATTTTCTTCATTAACAAGGAGACCTTGGTCTTGTCATTGAACTAATCTGTGATCATCTATTTATCTTTCGGAAAGTTGGAGAAACAACTGAGTTTGTTTTAAGATTAAGTAAGATAAATGTGCCTGAAAACAGGAGCTTATAAAGTAATGCTTTCATAATTTGTTAAGCTACCTTTTGTCTGTTAATTTATTTTTTGAAGTTGAAATAAAACTTTAAAAAAAGCAACTGTATCAGAATTGCTTTGTTAATGAGTTCAAATCTGAAAGACATGAAATGCTATGATTTAAGAGTTTTCTTCCCTCAATTTTCAGACAAGAGGTTCTCACTTTTATTTTATTTTTTTACATTATATTTTCTTTTTTTTTTTAAATAATAATAATTTTTTTTTGTTTTGGTTCTCACTTTTATAAGCAGCCCTAAATCCATGGGTGAATGGAGGCCAGGTTTGAAGAAGAGTGGAGAAGATCCTGTACATGTTGTATTAATAAATGGGATGGGGGCATGCTCAGTGTGAGGGCAGAATTATTCCTTGTGGGTGTCCCATCTGCTCTGTGATGTTGCCCATAATATGGGACAGATATATAATTCAGCCAGGCTTTGGAAGCGCATTAGTGGCTACTGCCGTATATTGCCTTATCTTCTGGGTCTTGTGTGGCAGTGCCATCCAGGTGGACTCTGCTGCTCTGGTTCTGTTTCTGGAGCATTGATGTATTTGCTCACCTCTATTGTAGGTGTGTTATCTTGCACAAGCAGTACACGTCAAGCTGCCTAAAGGGCAGGCCGTCAGGGCCACTTGGCCATATACACAGCATGGCAGAATTCCAGTGCCTCTGTGGACAGACTTTATGCTTTCAAAGTATTTGACTATTTTCAAACACCAAAAAAAATTATGTGATAGAGTCACATCACATAAACCTTTCAATGGCTGTCTGATGCTTTTAGGAGGATGGCCAAAATCTTTATTTGGCCTCCAATGCTCTATTGGGTGGTGTGGTGACACTGATACAGTTTTTCTTCAATGGACCATTTTAGAAACACTTCTTTTGCCTATCCTTACACACCTCTCCCTGGACACCCTCTCCTTTTGCTCTTTCCATCCAATCAGTGTTTTCTAAACCAGAATTACAATGGGGCTCCAGAGGGCTCTCAACTTGGTTTGCAAAGAGGATAAACAGATATAGCAGTGATAAATGTTAATGGAATTTTTGAGCCTATCACATCTGCCTTCCAAAACTCTCCAAGTAAAATAACTTTTCCCCCCAACACATTTTCTTGCCTTCACTGGAGGCTTCAAAATAGTTTGGCAGGTGTCAAAGCTGCATTTCTGCTGTGACCTACAGAAGTGAAAATGTGGGTGGGTGCTCTGCCCGCCCTAACCTGGTGCTTTGTGTTCATACATGGTAAACACCAAAGTTCAGTCACATTCCTCTCCTCAGAATGCAGCCAATTAGGCTCCTATTCATGACCATATATTCTGATTGTACACAATAGATTGTCTTTTTTCTCGAAGTTTCTTTTTTAAATTAAACAGTACCAAATTTTCTAAAATTTAACCTGAACTAATGGGATGACTAGAGGTAATTGAGTTCATGGGTTCTGAACCAGATAAGGACTGCTAATTGTTCAGTACTTTTATGTTAATTAAATTATTTTCCCATTAGGAATGCTTGCTGCTTACAAAGAATTATTAATGTACCGTATCCTTTGTCTCCACTCCTCCTTTTAGATTCCTATATTTTGAACCTCTTAATAAATCAACCCTAAGCCCTAAAATATATCATTGTTTGTCACTGTTATTTTAATTTTTCACTATTGTTGTATTTAAATACTAAGTTCTTCTGAAATAAATTGGTGAACAATTCTATTTGATTTTATCTTTTTTTTTTTTTTTTAACTAAACATGTTATTTGGAAATAAAAGACAAAGGAGATTTTTTTAAAAAAGCAGAGTAAAATCTATTCCTTTATCACGAGTTTCTTGGGGGAATTTATCTAACATTATTTTTCCTTTTTAGTATGCTTGTTGAAATCCATTTATTTTCTTTTCACTGATTGTTGAGCCTTCATTCTGGAACAGCACTCTTCCCATGATTATATTTCTGAATCCTCTGAGATCTCTGCCTAAATTGTGTAGAACATGTGCTGCTGTAAGATTTCATTGGCATGTATAAAAAGTAAGGAATTCAGTTTCCTTAAAGTCCCTTTTGTACATAAAATATTTAGTGAGTTGCTGATGTCTTTATTTACACTTTTCTTCAAGCTCAGACTCTTAATTTTTTTCTGCATTTGATGCCTCTAGCTACAATTTTTAATTGGGTTTATTATATAAAGAAGACTGTAGGAAAACTTTGTGACTTTTTTTTTTGCCTGATTATTTGAAATATTCTTGGGTAAGTATTCATTTTTAGATCCAGCAGACAATAACCAATGAGTATTTTAAATATTTGCTTCAATGATTTGAAATAATATCAGAATCATTACTAGCATATTCATTCATTTTGCCCTGCTCCCACCACACATACATTACACCTGCTTTAAGTCAATAGAACAAACCAACTGGTAAAGGAGAAAAAAGGCAGAAATCTCTGTACCAAGGGTCAAATATTCTTAATCTGAAGGGGACAAAAACCAGACTGTTCACTTATTTAGTTCTGTGCACAGCCTCTCAAATTCTTATAAGAATGATCACTTGCCTTGATGATACACCTGTAAGGGATGTCATCAGGAAACTGCTTGAGTCAGAAATAAGGTCATTGTTTTAGATATTAGCTTTGAGACTAGCCTGAGACACTCATATATATGTAATATATACAATACAATACAACCACTTCTCTCAGCTGTGACGGATGCTTCTGGAGGAGAAGCCAGGTAAAAAGGGTAGTTGTGCAAAGACGGGTCAGGAAATACATGATCAGATCCACTGGTGATGCAGCTATAAATAGATTTTATTGAAGAAACACTCACAAGAAGAGAAAAAGTGGTGGGCATACAATCCATCAAAGCCTCTTTATCCCACAGTTTGTGCTGGGCAGAGGTGGACAGAAGGTGCCCCGGCCAGAATTCCATAGAAGGAAATCCTGGACCTCTGATGTTTTACCTTCCGCAGGGATGGGGGAGCAGTTTACATTTATGCCATTATGGCAGCCCAGAGGCTCCCAGGGCAGGAAAGTGCCCTTGTTGGAAATGGGGACTCTCTGGAACCCAGTGACTTTATCAGCCTGTTATCTTGAGCTAAATCAGATATGTTGAGTCAGCTAAGCTACCAAATCAAAGGATAAAATGAACGTCCAGGGTTGCCCAGGTTTTCTTTCCTCTAAGTGCCATCCGACAAAATATTACAACAGAATTATTTTAGAGCATTGGAGAGAAGGACATGGAATTAATATACAAAGGGAATCACACTGAGGCTAGGGAGGTTGATAACAATATAAAGAATCAAACCTGGGGGTGGATGTGGCTCAAATAGTTGGGAGTCCGTCTCCCATATGGAGGGACCTGAGTTTGATCTCCGGGATCTCCCATTAAAAATAAAGAAAAATATAGAAGGTATGTGGGCCACCAGGCCCCATGCGCGGGTGCACCGCCAGGCCCCGCCAAGCCACGCAGCAAGATGATGACATAACAGGAGAGTGACACAAGGGAAAGCCCAGACGAGACGTGCCAAAAAGCCAGGAACGAAGGTGGCACAGGCAGTAGGATGCCTATCTCCGACATCAGAGGTTCCCAGGATTGAATCCCAGTGAAGACAGGAGGAGAAGGATGAGAAGAAAGGGCAGGAAACAGACACGAGAATTGCCCAGCGAATGGACACAAAAACAGCAAAAATGGGGGGTAAAAATGGATAAAAGTAAATAAGTAAATAAATAAATCTTTAAAAAAAAAAAAAATGAATGAAACCTGGCCCTCCAAGATCAGAGTGTGGCAGAGTATATGTGTTTGTGTATGTATATGTGTACATAACACAACACACAGAGACACAAAGATGACAACTTTAGAGGAAAGATGTAATGTTACTTTTACCAACTAACTTGCAAAAAGTTAGGTTCACAGCTGACAGTGATTGTATTAAAATTAAAAATAAGTGGGGTGGGGAGAGAAGTACTATTTTTAATAAAATTAACAACTGAAATAAATCGAATGTGCGTCCACATTTGCAAACTTTTATCTCCAGAGAAAGAAATTCAAATACTACCAGAAAGTTTACAGAGCTCTATCCCAGGCACAAGTGACCAGGAAAACCAGTCCAGAGAAGCATGTTTGGATCCCTTATAGAGTAAGGGAGGACTCCTGTCCACTTACTTCATCGTTCCTGGAAAATTGAGTCTTGCACGATGGTATGTAGAACATGAAAGAAAATGAATGCCCTGGTTTCATTTTCAGCAAGCCTGCAAGTACTCTGAGAGCAGCTGGGTTCATGCTGCAGTAGAGGGAAGAGTCAGTCTAGCTCTTGATCCAAGAGATTTTGAAGAGAAGCAGACACCTCCATTTCTTAGCTGCGGCTTTTGGAAGCTGTGGGGAAAACTTGGACTCTGTGTTACTCTCCCTTGTCACGGCCAATGCCCTTGCTTTTCACTGTTTATTTTCCGGCAACATACTTCCTAGAAGCAGAGGAAAAAGCTCCAAAGGCTAAATAAATAAATAATAAAAAGGTAAGGTAAAATAAAATATCAAAAAGTGAGGGTGGTGAGGACCGGGAATGAAAAGTAGTAAAAGGGACACTGCATTCTTTAGGTCTACCCAGGAGGTATTTCCAGGTTTATGATTCTGCGCCTGTTGAACCACAAAGACAAAAATGTCTTAAGCCTCTGAATGCCAGTGTCTATTATCTACAAAGGATTTGCCAGTTAAAGAACCAATTAATTTCCAGCTCCTGCAGCTCATGAGGTTCTTATATGGTTTTTGAAATGTTGGGAATGTAGTCCCTTCTTAAAAGGTGAGAATTGAAACGAGCTTTTCTCTTTCTAAAAGAAAAAAACAGCAATATTTGGGGGCCTTGGTATTTTCTTTTAGAATTTGCCCCAAGGTGTGTAGCTTCGGTGTGTAACGTGTGTGAATATATGAGAACACATGCACACGTGTGTGCATCAAAGCAGAAGCGGTTTGCTGCTGAGTTAATGCAGGTATTTTCTTTCACCAAGAAAGTGATTATTTCCTTTTTTTCCATGGTCAGATGGATGATTTGAACAGCTTGGAAGGGCAAGGGCAAGACAAGCTTTGATTTATCTGCTGCTGAACTGATTTAGACAAATGCAGGGAGATGATACATCACTGATTTAGGGAGAGCAGGGCAATAATGAGAACCTAAAGTGGGTGAGAAGTGCACGCTAAAATCCATATTACCACTAAACAAGAAGACATGCATGTGTACCCTGTACCTTATTTTATGTTATAGAGTGGTACTTGTTATGTTTAAGAATAGTTTAATGAATGTGTTAAGATCTGTAATTAACAGGGCTCTCATATTCTCACGAGACGCTGACACTGGTGAGTGGTGAATAAACCATCTAAATAGAGCCAGAGTGTATAAAATGAAATGTAGACTCTTCTTGTCACTCCACTCCTTGTCCCCCAGTATATTTTATGTGTTATACGGGAATTCAGGCTCTATAAAGGAAACTATGGCTGAAGAAAATTTTCAGTGAAACTTGGGATATCAATCCAGTAGTAGCCAATTTTTAAACTATTCCACCACTGCAATATAGAAGGTATGCTAATAAAAATATCCCCTTTGTCTTCAAAATGAAAATCAAAGGAAACAGAAACAAGAAAATAGAAGTTGCTCTTTCCTTAAATTTTGTCCATATCGGTTGTCTCAGCCAATTGGATAGTCCATTCTCTAGGAGATTAATTCATTGAGAATCCCTCCAAATGGTCTGGACTAGAGGTGAATCCTGGAGTAAATCAAATGAGGATTTCTCAAATATGCAAAAGAAACAGGGTCCCAACGAACCTCAGCGGCAACTGTGAAGAGGTGGAATGATGTCATGAGGACAGCACAGGAGGTGGATGGAGGGTGACAGAGCCATGAAGCAGCCAGCCTGGCTGCACATGGGTTGTCACTTCACTGATGGCTCAGGGAAAGCCTTATTTACGTTTGCACCTTTTCAGCAAAACATTTTTCTATGCCTCCCTTTGCCTATCAAGTCAATGTGAAGTTTTTGCTTTAGGGCCTCAAGATCAAACTTTTACAACACCTACATTCTCTAGTGCATTGGGTTAAATATGGGTGATAAAAATTTTAGTCCATTTGCTAACGTATTTTCTCATTCAAGTAATCCCATGTGATTTCTATGAACACCTTTGATTTGCAGTAGTCACCTTTTACCTTCTTGTGCTAAGGATCACCCTCAGATTGACCTAGCTGCTTGCATCCATCAAGAAACCGTTACACAGCTGAAATGAATTTTAAAAGAATTCATTTTTTTAAAAAATGGAGGCCGTAAACCAAAAAGAACTCTACGTAAATGACCTTACACAATTACACTTAAAACCAACATGCCAGCCGGTCAGTAAATATTATTATTCCTCAAGGCGTTTACTGCAATTACCTGATATTGTGTGAATGTTATTTCAATATCACATACAGCAGTTTTGAGAGTCTGCATTCTTATAGAAGATTCATTCCTAAAGGCTATCAGGTCAGTGTTGATGTGTGTAAAACATCCCTAACTCCAGTTACTATGGATCCTGTTATCCCTCAATAGAGTGATTTCTTTTGCCCTAGTCTCTGAGGATGGCTGGATAAAGGTTTGTATTAAAGGTCTGTATAGCTGAGTCAAGGATATTTTTAGTGAAGTGATCTCAAATGTGACATTCAAACCTCTGATGAGACTTTGGCTTCATCAGGGATTTACAGTCAGTCCTGACCCAATGCAACATTGTGAAATGAGTAACTTCTTCCCCATCTTTTGTTCCTCCTTGGATGTCAAATGACTATGTGACCTGCTGGGGAAGCCAGGCACATGCCTAGCTGTCATCTCCCAGCCCTCACCTCTCTCCTCAACCCCCTTTTCTTTTTTTTAGAGATTTATTTTATTTATTCATTCCCCCCACCCTGTTGTTTGTGCTCATTGTCTGCTCTCTCTGTCTGTTCATTGTATGCTCGTCTTCTTTTTAGGAGGCACTGGGAACTGAACCTGGGACGTCTCATGTGGGAGGGAAGCACCCAATCACTTGAGCCACCTCCGCTGCCTGCTTGTTGTGTCTCTCATTGTGTCTCCCCATTGTGTCTCTTCATTGCGTCATCTTGTTATGTCAGTTCGCCACGTCAGCTTGCTGTCTTGCTCGTCTTCTTTAGGAGGCACTGGGAACTGAACCCAGGACCTCTCATGTGGTAGGTGGAGGCTCAACTGCTCAAGCCACATCCACTTTCCAACCCCCTTTTCTTTTATGGGCAGGTGCTTCAGTGTGTTTCTGTTCCACAACCCCAGGGAGAGGGCGGGAGGAGATGTTAGATTTAATGAAAAAGCCTGACCATACCTAAAGCCCTGAAACCAGGAGCAAGCAGTTCCGGCTGCTTATCAAGGTGGGAGCTCTCAGTGGCAGAGGCTCCATCCCCTGGGCTTTATAGATACCCCGCCCTCAGGCAGCACAGATTTGTCTCCCCTCTCCAAGGCAAAGTGGGGTGTGGAGCTGCCATCCAGTTAGCAGTTGGCTTCCCTGAGAAGCTGGTCGCCATGGGCTCTGGTCCCCTGCTCTATTGGACCCTTTGTGCTGTGTAAGTAATAAAGTGGTCATTTGCTGCAAGTTTCTGTTGTGCCTGAGCCTGTGTCCCCACAGAATACTGTGCAGCATCTTGTTCCACCTCGCCCCCTTGGTTTGCAGTGGGGTGCTGTCTAGGCTGGTTCTTCCATTTTACTGTGCCATTCATCTCCAAACCAAAATTCCAATTAATTCTGGGCATCCTTGTGACCCATTCACTAATCTGATTGAACAAGTTAGGCTAAGCTTTTAATGCTTTAACAAAGGGTTAAATATCAATTATCTTGGTCTTCTAGGTAGCCACACATTTTAGCTCATGTCTTCCATGTCTTAATCCAAAGCAGCAAATCATGATGGTAATTCCAGATACAGTTGATGTTTGTCCCATAGCCACTTGGACCCCTCCTGGAAAGATTTCCAGCTGTTATTCTGAAAACTCAACATTTAGCAAAAACCAAAGTTTCAAAAAGACAGTGGGACCTATTTTATCTTTCAGTTTAAAAGACCAAAATATATAGGTGAAGCATTTTAAGACTGTGCTTTTCATGTATAATGTTTCCTTTTCTGCAATTATGTACTAAATAATAGAACTAATGCATTCAAATCGTAAACCAAACAGAACAAGAGAGTATAAAAAGAAATGTATACTCTTCTTGTCACTCTATTCCTTGTCCCCACGTATATCTTATATCTCCATTTCTTGATTTATCAATTTTAAACATTAAATATTGAATTTCCTATGACAGAAGAGGAATTTAGTTCACTTACATTATCTTTTACTTATCTCTAGCACCTATTTCCTGATTTTTATTATTGTACGCTATAACATTTACATTATGTTCTGTACTTCTGTACTTGTATTTTATATGCTATCTATAGGCTGACTCTAAAAGTAGAAAAATAATTTACATTTATTGTATTATAATTAAATGACTACTATTTACTCCAGAAATAAGTAGAACAATTAGAGGTAAGTGGGAGGAAATATAGTCTTGTAAATTAAATTTTTAATGTTTGAAATAAAATCTTCAAAGTTTAGCAGTCTAAGGAATTTCTTTTTCTCCCCCTCTCACTCCTTCACTTCTTTTATGTCAGATGGAGGATGGAGTTGTTTTTGTTTCTTTTATTCTATGCCTTCTTCTCTATCAGGTGCTTAAAAAAAAACTTTTCTGGTAAATATTTCTGAATTGTTTTTCAAATTTAATATAGGACAGGCATACCTTATTTGTTTGTGCTTTATCACTTTTCACAGATATTGTGCTTTTTACAAATTGAAAATCTGTGCAATCCTATGTCAAACAAGTCTATCAGCACCATTTTCCCAACAGCATGTGCTCACTTTATGTCTTTGTCACATTTTATTTAAGGTAAGTGTAGTGTTTTTTTAAAAAATCTTTTAAAAAGAAGTTTTAGATTACATAAATGTTACATCAAAAAAAAAAAAAATAGGGGATACCCATGTACCTCACCTCCTTCTCCTCCCACACTTTCCCACATTAACAGTATCTTTCATTAGTGTGGTACATTTGTTACAATAATGTTACTTTGTATCCCACACAATTTATAGGTTTTGATAAAATGTATAGTGGCCTATATCCATCATTGCAATGTCATCTGCATTGCTTTTTAAGACATAATGTTATTGCACACTTAATAGACTATAGTGTAGTGTAAACATAACTATTTAATGCACTTTATTGTGATGATCACTTTATTGTGGTGGTCTGAATCCAAGCCCTCAATATCTCTGAGGTATACCTATCTAGAGGTTTTAAGCTTTTTGAATTCTTGCATCAAGAAAAACAGTTTTTTATCCTCACACTTGATTCATAATTTGGCTATATATTGATTTCTTGATTCAAGACAATTTCTCTCATTGAATTTTGAAGGTATTGCTCCTTATTTTGAAGTATCCATTGTAACATCTTCTTCCTTTGCGGTTAGGTTGTTTTCTTTGTCTTCCTGAAGTTTCTCTGATATTTAGTTTATCCTTTGCTGAAATATCAGTAGAAAATGGCCAATTATGCAAATTTTAAGACATTGGCCTTTTCAACACAGGCAAATCTCTTTTTATTATTTCTTTTATGTATGTGTGTGTATATACATATCTCTACGCTATTTTCTCTGCTTTGTGTTTTAGGAACTTATCAAATGAATATTGAACTTTTATTTATTTTTATTTTTATTTTTATTTTTTTTAAAGATTTATTTATTTATTTATTTATCCCCCCCTTGCTGCTTGTGTTTGCTGTGTCCATTTTGCTGTGTGTTTCTTCTGTGTCTGCTTATCTTCCCCTTGCTGTGAGGTCCTGCTGCATCAGCCCACCGCGCCACTTCCCGGGGCCTCCCACATGGTAAACGGGGGCCCTATGGATTGAGCCACACCCGCTTCCTGCTGTGAGGTCTTGCTGCATCAGCCCACGGTGCCTCGCGGGCCGGCCGGCCTGCCCTCACAAGGAGGCCCCGGGAAGCAAACCCGGGGCCTCCCATATGGTAAACGGGAGCTCTATTGATTGAGCCACACCCGCTTCCCAATATTGAACTTTTAAAAATGAAATTAAAAAAACCTTTAAAAACAGCAAACTAAGTATCCATCAACACATGAATGGATAAACAAAATGTGGTATATATGTACAACAAAATATAATTTAGAGTAGAAAGGAATGAAGTTCTGGTGCATTCTACAACAGAGAGGAATTTTGATGACATCATATTGAGTGAAATAAGCCAGACACAAAAAGACAAATATTGTATGAGCTCATTGATATGAAATAATTAGAATATGCAAATTCATAGAGTCAGAAAATAGAATACAGTTTAGCAGTGGCCAGGATGAGGGTAAGGAATGGGAAGTTAATGCTTAATTGGCACAGAGTTTCTGTTTGGGGTGAATGGAAAAGTTTGGTACTGGATGGTAGTGATAGCAGCACAACATTGTGAATGTAATTAACACCACTGAATTATATGTTTGAAAGTTGTTAAAAGGGAGAATTTTAGTTTTCATATATGTTATGACAATAAAAGAAATCCCTAAGATTGTACAACACAAACTGTGAATGCTCTATAAATAATATATAATATATACTATATATGTACTATATATATAAATAGTATAATTATAATATTGTTTCGTCAGTTGTAACAAAGTTACCACACTGATGCAAAGTGTTCAGAATAAGGAAAACTGTGTGTGTGGGAAAGGGATATAGGAGAACTATGTATTTTCTTTACGATTTTTCTGTAAATCTACAACTTCTCTAAACAGGAAAAAATGATCATCTTTCTCTCCTCTTTTCTGTTATTTCGTCTTTTTTTTTTTGGTTTTATATTCTGAGGGATTTCCTCAACCCTATCTTCTCTGTCTCTGTCTCCAACCCAATCTTTGATTATTTTCATATTATTATTTAGCCTACCTATTACATATTTTAATTTGGCCGTCATGATGTAATTTTCAAGAACTCTTTTTTGTTGTTGTTGTTCTTTGCCTGTTCCTTAGAAGAGAGGGACAGAGGGAGATTAGACTCAGAGACACACAGAGAAGAAGGTGATGTGACGGCAGAGGCAGAGTCTGGAGTGATGTGGATACAAGTTAAGGAATGCCACGGATTGCCTGCAGCCCCCAGAAGCTGGAAGTAAGGCATGGACTAGATTTTCCCACAGAGACCCAGGGGAGCACAGCCCTGCTGACACCTTAATTTCTGACTTCTGGTTCAGAACCATGTGAGAAAATAAAGTTTTGTCATTTTAAGCCACTAAGTTTGTGATCATTTATTATGGCAGACCTAGGAAACTATTTATAAATAAAATAAAAAAATTTTTTTTTTCAATTTATGCCTATTATTTTTCCATATGGTTACTAATTTATTAGGGCATAAATATTTACAATTCTTTAATTAATGGAGCTCTTGGGTATTTCTTTGGCTTCTGGTCAACGTGAAAAAGTTACCGAGACAGTAAGGGCACATGAACAAAGAAAGTTTTGGAAATTTTTCCTTAAAATAAGGGAGTGAGCAAGGAGATGTTTTGAGCAAAGTGTGCTCCAGGAAGAGGCAAAATCAAAGGCAGAGGCCCTGAGGCAGGAACCAACTTGGTGTATGACGGAACCACAGCCAAAGGCCAGTGTGACAAGGCTTAACGAGTAGGAGATAAAGTAAGAGAGAGCTATGGCCTCAGAGGCCAGCGTAAGGGGTTTAATTATCTTGTATGTGTGATGAGAAGCCACTAGACAGTTCTGAGCAGCAGAGGCTCTCACATCCCATGAGTGGTCTGCAGAAGCAGAAAAGTGGCTTGGTGGAGGCAGGGGTCTAGACAGATAGCCTGAGATAGGGCTCCTTCTCCTTTCCAATCCACACATGGTTCTTGCATCTTCCAAAGGGGCAACTTAGAAGTACTGAGAAGCCCATGGACCAAGCAAGACCTGGGGTCAGGTTGAGGCGATAACCTGGAAATTTTCCATGGAAAGGTATAGGAAGTGCCAAGGTCTTCAGCAGTGGTGCTTGCTCAATAAGGACACAGTATGAATGAGGTCAGAGTCCCCTGCCCATCCCCACTGCAACTGGGACACATAACCTGCCCCTGAATTTACAAACCATTTTGAGATGGGTAGAGGTGAAAGGTGGGAATTACTTTGAGAGGGATGAAACATCCTTCCAGGGAGCTTATAGTT
Source organism: Cabassous unicinctus (assembly GCA_029593785.1). NCBI lineage: Eukaryota > Metazoa > Chordata > Mammalia > Cingulata > Chlamyphoridae > Cabassous > Cabassous unicinctus. The sequence goes on from JAQZBX010048555.1 coordinate 13,291, forward strand.
TGAATTGATTTTCTATTTATCTGAATGAGACTGAATGAGACGGTTATAACATGTTCGTATGCCTGAAAACTCCTGAAATCCTTAAAAACTTGCCTCAGAGAATAGCAAACTTCATAGCCGTTTGGCAATTTGATGTAATTATGAATTCCAAAAATATAATTGGATCATGCTTGTAAACTGATCTGTTAATCTGGGCATGATTAAGTTATGATTAGGGCTTGATTGAGCCATGTCGGTAGAGAGTTGAGCCCCATCCTTTGGTGAGTGGGGAATCAAATATAAAAGGCATGGCAAAGAACAAAGATGAAGCAGTTTTTGAGAAGCAGTTTTGATGTTGGAGAGAAGGCCCCAGGAGAAGAGAAGTGAGCCGTTCGCCTGATAGTCTATAGCTGACCTTGTGGAGGAACCAGAAGAACTAAGCCCAGAGAGAAACGCAGCCCCAGGAAGAGAGGAACCCAAGAAGCCTGAACCCTGGCAAACATCGGCAGCTGTCTTGCTCCAACATGTGGCAATGGACTTTGGTGAGAGAAGAAACTTATGCTTTCTGGCCTAGTAACTGTGGACTTCTACCCCAAATAAATACCCTTTATAAAAACCAACCCATTTTTGGTATTTCACATTAGCACCCCTTTTGGCTGATTAATACAATAAGGAAAATAAGTTCAGGGACAAACCGCTCAAAACCTATGTATCTGGGTAACCAGAGCCCTAACAGAACAATCATGTATATCTCAGGGCTAACTAGACTGCCCTGGTCGGTTGGCAGATCAGTAGCTGCAGGCTGCCTGAGGGAATAAAAATTCTGAAAAACTGCAATGTAGAAGCATAAACTTGCCATGCTGAGACAAGAACTGGACTTCTGAGCACAGGGAAGAAGCCCTGGATTGAGATGATTGTTAAAAAAAAATTCTTTAGTAGGTGCTCATTTTTCATTTTTAAAAAATGGAAATAAAAGGGCGTCTCCTGTGCAACAGCCAAATTCAGATTGTTTTCCTTTCCTGCTAACAGATATAATTCTATTCCTGCTAAACCCCTTTCCCTTGCCGAAGAAATATCATGGAGAAACCAATGCAATGTCTACATTATGCTGACATCCTCCTCCTATTAACTCATTGTGAATGAGTACTCAGTGTTACAGAAGTATGTTTTGTAGCAAAACGGTCTATATTTTAGATAGGAAGAAATAGATTTACTTGGAAGGTTTCATTTTTTTTTTTTCCACCACCATCAGAAAAAGAGTTTGAGAACAATATGCAATTATTTGTAGACAATGATTTGTTTTTTTTCAATGTAGCTGAGTCAAAGTCTGTGAAGTTTTAGCCACACATATATTCAAAAGGACATGGATTAACTAGAGGGCACTATAAGAAAGCAACTGGCATGATGAAGAGTCTGAAGCTGCCTTATTGGATGAACAGATATCTGAGGTGTTTAGCCTCAGAAGGAGAGAATAAACTGTCTTCAAATATTTTAAAGTTTATTGTTTTGTGGAATGAGTCGTGTTTTATTAAATTGTCATTGCACAGGCTTTTATAAAAATTTTATATTTAAAGAAGCTTTAGATTGCATAAATGTTACATCAAAAATATAGGGGATTCCCATACAACTCCCCCTCTCCCCCTCCCACACCTTACCCCATCAACAACATCTTTCTTTTATGTGGTACATTTGTTAAAATTGATGAATACATATTGAAGCATTGCTACTAACCATGGTCTATAGTTTACATTATGGTTTACACTTTGTACCACACAATTTTATAGGTTTTGACAAAATGTATAATGGCCTGTATCCGTCATTGCAGTGTCATGCAGAACAATACTAATGTCCTTCAAATCTCCCATGTTACACCTATTCTTCCCTCTCCCTCTCCTTAGAACCTCTAGTGACCATTGCCTTTATATCAATGTTACAAGTTCTTCCATTGCTAGAATAATAATAAGTCTACTTTAGTCCATAGTTGCCTTTTCCTCTTATGTTTATTCATTCCTCAATCTTGAAGATTTTTGGGATGGTGTTGCTCACTCTGCTTCCGATTGAGAGGGGGCTTAGATCCCATGGGGCAGATGGGTGGAACCGTCTTGATTGCAGTTATGGATACTCTCTGTTTTCTGGATGGACATTGTCCATGATCTTCTTTTTGTTAGGTGTCCTGGGCAAGTCTGATGAACTGGAGAGTAGGTGATGGCTGCAACTCTGCTGAGATTCAGGGCTCAACTGGCATATGAAGAGCTGGAAGATTTAAGTCTCCAGGACATATATTTAATGTATATAGTGTTAATTATAGCTTCAAATAAAAGGGGGAGAAGAACCATGTGTAGGAAAATTATAAATGAGTCCAACTGCAATACACTGGGGGGATAGGTTATCACATATTCCAAGGTAAGGCCCACTGACAGGGTGTCAAATTCCAGGGTTGTCTGCCCTGCCTGTAGTGTCCAGAAGTCTCTAGAGCCCTCAGGAGCACCCCTGCTTGAGGCACTGTTTACTGTGGCAGTCAATGAGATCCTCCTGAGAGGTGCATAAGTATAATCTCTGAAATGACCTCCCAACTCACTTTGAAATCTTTTAGCCATAAAAACAATTTGCATTTACTATTTCCCCCTTTCAGTCAAGGTCTTTTTCCAAATGCATCGCTAGTTGGCTCTTGGTAATAATCCCTCAGTGCCAGGGAGCCTCATCCCTGATAGTCATGTCCCATTCTGGGGGGAAGATAGTGAATTTATATGCTGAGTTTGGCTTAGAGAGGCCACATTGGAGCATCAAGGAGGCTTTCACTAGATAACTCTTAGGCAATATATACTACTAGGCTAAGTTTTAATTTCACAAGAACAAGGTTCATCAACAAGGACAAGAATTGGTCTGTCCTCATTCTCTAGGCACTGCCCATTTACTCTAGGGATTCTTGTCACTCTACTGCAGAAAGTAGCAGGACTTCCAAGGATGGGAATTCAATATTCTTTTGGTTATTGTGTGGGTCTGCACCCTCCAAGACAACACCCCATGACCACTTGAACATATTCATATTCCATAGAGGCATGCCTCAGGTGCACCCTTTCCCACCACTGACACCCCACACCAGTCATCCTCCCTTGAGTGGCTTTTTTTTAAAGTAGAGAAATCTCCTCCCACCCATGCAAAATCATTTTTGGACACTTGACATTTGAAACAGTGGGGCTTCTCAAGTTAAAATGGGGCAGGGAGACTGATCCTCTCCTGCAGTTCTCCCTTTCTCTCTAAGGCACCTCCAACTGACACCTAGGACCCCATAAAACATTGATAAGTCACTTCTATAGAGGAGAGAGCAAATACCAGCAGATGGAGATTTCATCCAGAGAAACTGTAACACTTTTTAGGAGATACGTTTAGAACCATGAGTCTCTCATTTTCTACCATGTTCTATACTTGTTATAGTGACATTTAAATTCACACTTATAAAAGAAAATAAAAGAGACACGATAAGACACACTTTGCTGTGCTTCACTAACTCTTGCTCCAGTTTTCTGAAAATTCATTGTCTGTTTTTTCCTGAGAGTCCTCAAAGAGGGTCTCACATATTATGATGCAGCTTAGGGGGTTTATTCTTCTATTGGTGACAGTCTTTCTCCAGTGTGTTTTTACTATGTCTGCCAGGCACACCACTGTGTCTGCTGGTCTTTCTCATCCTTATGATACCATTGACACTCCTTGTGGGCACCCCCGCTGGGTCTCCCGTCCTCTTGTCCATCTAGTGGGCCCTCTCACCTCTTCTGAAAGAGTCCCCATTCAGTACTGCTGCTTCTGCAGAGAAGCACTTCTCTTCCCAGGTAAACATCGCTGTGTCTTCCAGAGCCAACCTTCTCTTACAGGGTGCCACAGTCTCCCACCAGGGTATTTCGGATACTGAAACAGTTGTGTTATGAATGGGAGAAGAATGTCTGTCTTTGTGTTATAGGTGGTCAGAGTAGTCCTGAACCTGAACTTGTGCCTAAATGTTAAGAATGTTTAGTGTTATAGAGATGTTAGCTTTATTGTAAACATCTTTTCTTCAGGGAACTCAGATATGAAATCAAAGCTGACAGACACATCTAAGAGACTCACAATGGGATCTACTTAGCATCATCCCTCTTTTCTCATAACCAAGGCTAAACTGGGTCAAAACTGTTATTCTTGCTTCTGTCTTCTGACACATTTTCTCCCAGAAATCTCAATTACTTGTGCAAACACACATTGGGAACAATAACCCCATTGACTTATCAAATATCCCCAGATATTTGAATAGCTCATGTAGAGGCTCTACTACATAATTATAAAAGGAATGCATTTGCATTTTAGAAAATTTGGAAAATACAAATCCCACCAGACATGGTCATATAAAGCATATGAAGAGAGGGAGACCAAAAGTGAGATCAAGTGAGAGAGATATGGAAATTTATCTTTGCACATACAATTTTACATTTTATTTTTGTCATTCTCTTTGTAACATTAACTAGGTGATTGTGTAGTTCTGGGTCTTCTCTGGATTTCAAATGATAGAATGACTGCTATGCATTATGATGGTATTATAAGAATATTCCAAAATTGAGGTTAGGGTGTAGTTTATGGGGGGGAAGTACATGCCTAGCAGAAATGTGGCAATCAGTGGGAGGTAGTATTCCATTAATGCAATTTTAATTATACATGGAATAAGCCTTCACATAAGTCAAAGAATATTGTAACTTCTAAAGCTGCATTTGAAATGGATTTAAAAATCATTTAAGGTACTTAGGTTGTACTTTGTTTATAAAATTTTTTTACTAAATAGTGATTAGATACCAAAGCCAGATAGATTCTACAAGAAAAGAAAATTACAGACCAATCTCTCTAATGAACAAAGATGCAAAAATTCTCAACAAAATACTTGCAAATCAAATCCAACAGCATATCAAAAGACTTATACATCGTGACCAAGTGGGATTTATTTCTGGTATGCAAGACTGGTTCAACATAAGAAAATCAATCAATGTAATACACCACATTAACAAATTGAAGGAAAAAAACCACATGATCATCTCAATAGATGCAGAAAAGGCATTTGACAAAATCCAGCATCATTTTTTTAATAAAAACACTTCAAAAGATAGGAATAAAAGGGAAAGTCCTCAATATGATAAAAGGCATATATGAAAAACCCACAGCCAACATCATACACAATGGGGAAAGGTTGAAAGCTTTCCCTCTAAGATTGGGAACAAGACAAGGATGTCCACTGTCACCATTGTTATTCAACATTGTACTAGAAGTTCTAGCTAGGGCAAGTAGACAAGAAAAAAAAATTAAGGCATCTAAATAGGAAAAGAGGAAATAAAACTCTCACTGTTTGTGGATGACATGATCCTGTACTTAGAAAATCCTGAAGTATCCACGACAAAGCTACTTGAACTGATAAATGAGCTCAGCAAAGCAGCAGGATACAAGATCAACATGTAAAAATCAGTAATGTTTTTGTACACTAGTACTGAACAACCTGAAGAGGAAATCAGGGGGAAAATTCCATTTTCAATAGCAACAAAAAGACTCAAATACCTAGGAGTTAATTTAACCAAAGAAGTACAGAAGTACAGGACCTATATGCAGAAAACTACAAAACAATGCTAAAAGAAATTTAAAAAGACCTAAACAAATAGAAAGACATTCCGTGTTCATGGATTGGAAGAATAAATACCGTGAAGATGTCAATCTTACCCAGATTGATTTATATATTCAATGCAATACCAATCAAAATCCCAACAGTTTACTTTACAGAATTAGAGAAGGCAATTACCAAATTCATTTGGAAGGGTAAGTGCACCCAAATAGCCAAAAACATTCTAAAAAAGAAGAGTGATGTGGGAGACATTTCACTTCCTGACCTTGAAACATATTACAAAGCTACAGTGGTCAAACAGCATGGTACTGGCATAAAGACAGACACATCGATCAGTGGAATAGAATTGAGAACCCAGAAATAAACCCTCACCTGTACAGTCAAGTGGTTTTTGACAAATCTACCAAGTGTACGCAAATGGGAAAAAACAGTCTCTTCAACAAATGGTGTTGGGAGAACTGGATATCTATAACCAAAAGAATGAAAGAGGACCCCTATCTGACCCCCTATACAAGAATCAACTCAAAATGGATCAAAGATCTAAATATAAAAGCCAGGGCCATAAAACTACTACAAGAAAATGTAGGGAAACATCTTCAAGACCTTGTAGTAGGTGGTGGTTTCTTGGACCTTACACCCAAAGCATGTGCAACAAAAGAAAAAATAGATAAATGGGACCTCCTCAAAATTAAACACTTTTGCACCTCACAGGACTTTGTCAAAAGGGTGAAAAGGCAGCCGACTCAATGGGAAAAAATATTTGGAAATCACATATCTGATAAGGGTTTAATATCCAGGATATATAAAGAAATGTCACAACTCAACAATAAAAGGACAAACGACCCAATTAAAAACTGGGCAAAAGACTTGAATAGACATTTCTCCAAAGAAGAAATACAAATGGCAAAAAAACACATGAAGAAATGCTCAACATCACTCATGATTAGGGAAATGCAAATCAAAACTACAGTGAGCTATCATTTCATACCTATCAGTATGGCCTCTATTAAAAAGACAGAGAACTACAAGTGTTGGAGAGGATGTGGAGAGACAGGAACACTTATTTACTGTTGGTGGGAATGCAGAATGGTACAGCCACTATCGAGGACTGTTTGGCAGTTCCTAAGGAAGTTGAATATAGACTTGCCACATGACCCAGCAATACCACTACAGGGTATACCCAGAAGAACTGAGAGCAGTGACATGAACAGACATCTGCACACCGATGTTCATAGCAACATTATTCACCATTGCCAAAAGTTGGAAACAACTCAG